>WWET01002202.1:43884-63959 GCA_011038615.1 Limnodynastes dumerilii
TTATAATATTATATATTTCTTTTTTTTTCTTTTTTTTATGTTTTATATATTTATATATTTACATAGTCACATATATATGAGTATATATATATATATATATATATATATATATACTATACGTCTGGTAGTCTGAATCCGGTCCAAAGTTCCATACACCTGGACATCCGTTGCGGAACATCTGGCGTGTGCATTGCCAATAAAACAGGCAAATTCCATATTTAGCTTGTGGAAATTGGCTGTTGTGCGAGGAGTAAACCCAGTCCATTATATATATGTGGGTTATGAGTTTTTATTGTGCCATCTCATGATGCACATATATTAAAGTGTGCTTATACTGATCTTCAACCCATCTTAAAGTATATGTTGGTTATCATATATATACTTATTGTAGCATCCCCTTAAGTCACACATACTTTGTACTTATACTGATCTGCAAACCATCCAGATGGGTTTTAGAGGATAATTGGTTGAATACTTTTTTGTGGCTTATCCCAGGCATGAGAAGAAGAGGGATTTTCTTATGTCTAAGATACTAAGTAGAAGGAGTGCGTGTATATAAATTGTATTTTTTACTTACGTATGACTTGATATACTACACAAAAGAGCCGATGGCTGTTGTTCCCTTATCTCTCCACATACTGGGACTCCGGAGGAAACGCTTAATCAGAAAATCCCTAAGGAAGAGATAATCGTATGCACAGATAAAAGACGCTAACATTGTAAGTATATTGGGATTGGATTTACTCACATTCATCATAATGTACCGCACTATGGTATCTTTTTTGTGTATTTTCTGCTTCCAATACTACTACTGAGAATTACTACAGGAATCAAGCAGTGAAAAGATCAGAGAAACAATCATTTATGACAGGCACTTGTTCAAGAAACATCTATTGTGAGTGTGATACTATTTGTGATATTCATCTTTATATAAACCCACCACACAAGGTGTTCCCTTTCTCTTCTCTTTTTTCTACATAATCCACTGGTATCATATTGAATATCTGCACAATTTGACAAATTGCATTTTGTTTGAAGGACTTTGCACCATCTTCCACTTAAAAATGCTGAGGACCATTCATACTACAGGAGAACTTGTACAAATACTATTAAGCAGTGTTTCTCAAAATAACAGCATTGCTTTTAGAAATTAACCTCACAGTGAAGGTTTAGCGGCTTAAGGATATTGGACCAGATTCAAAGATTGAAAAAAGGAGAGGAATGTTACTCCTGGGCATGACCATGTTGAATTCAGGGGGAGTAAAGTTAGTGATCATCTTTTGCTAGTTTGATACTCAACTTGTTAACTAAACTTATATCTGTGTATCTCCTGTGCGTGTGCATCAAAATTATGTTTTAAATAGTTAATATCTCCAATCATTATTGTTCTCAACTAATCCTATAAATAATGTCAGGGATCTTTAGTTAGCAGTTTATAATACAGTATATCCAATGTTAAATGAGCTGCGGTGCTTCCAATATAGTAGTTTGTGATATGTTAGAAGTGAGAGGGTCTAAGTGTAACTGACGTCATCATTTATATATAAAGTGCTGCCCCCTAGTGACCGAATGGTCATTAGGAGCAGCACGCAAGAAGAAGAAGCCTGTCCCCGCTGTGGCAAGTACCGAAGAGGCAGAGGACCGGACCAGAACAACGGGGATGTCACTGCAATCAACCGGACGACAGTCTCCAAGCAACTTAAGAAGATTCTACTCATCAAGCAAGTCTTCCCAAGAAAGATGACAGCAAACGGTGAGTGACAAAAACTTTTATTCTTTTAATACACCACACACTGCATTCATACACAGTTAGTATAGGACACGGTGGCCACCGTAATTGCAAACATTTGGGGATATTATTAGGGAAAATGTTTTTTTTTACATTCACACTTAGATTAATGTGTTAATGTATGTTTGGTGCAGACTGTTTTTTTTCTGTTACACACACAACACACAGCGCAGCATGGTTAGAAGTCTTACCAAGCTGACGCTGATATTACTACAAGGCTAAGCAATGCTTAGACTTGTAGTTCTATCAGCAGAGCATGGCTATGGCTTTCAAGCATGCTGCACTATAGAAAACCACCACGATTTAGCGCTTGCAAAATTGCTGCAACTCGTGGGTGTTTGCAAAAATCACGGTCAAATCGCAGCTAAGTGAACTCGATGAAATTCGCCTTTAGTAAATATACCCCATTGTCATATTGCAAGACAGTGCCAAACAAAAGGGGAGATAATAATCATGGCAGAGTTTAATCTAGTTAAAGTAAACTGGGGTGAGTCTGCAGCTAGCTCCTTTAGATGTGGGGTAAGTGGCCTGATGAGCCCTCCAGATGTTACGCTAGGGTTACTATAGTAACCCTAGTGTACAATCGGACCGAACTTTGTTCCGTCCGAGCCCATTTCAGAGGAAATGGGCTGTTCCTCCCCCTCCGTCCGCTAAAGGGACAGGGGAAAGTTTGCAAAGTGTACAGTGTAGGAAGGGGCTCCCACACTGCTGTGGATCAGCGGTCGTACGGACCGCTGATCCGCACGATAGAGTTAATGCAGGCTTAAGCCCGCACGTGACAGGGGGCGTGCACTCCCCTCTCTCTTGCGGATGTACAGACCCCCGTATGTATGGAAAATGTGCAGGGGTGTGAATCTGGCCCATTCAAAGGTATTTTTAGATGTGGTACTCACAGATGGTGAAAGAATCTCAGAAGTGTGGGTGAGAACCTAGAATCCAGTGATTATCAAGCAGTAAAGTTTAGTATAAAGACAGAGAGACCCATACCACACAAAAACAAAGGTGCTAGATTTTAGGAAGGCTGGTTTTATAGAAATGGGAAAATGTGTAAGTGATTTTTTTTATCGGCAAATGAAAGGAGTACAGGTGGGGAAATGTAAAAGTTAATTATTAATGGCAAAAGACCTTTGTATCAGAAAGGTTTGGAATAACCCCAGAAAAAGAAAGGTGATTTACAAACAAGGCAGGAATAGTAAAAATATAAAATATGGCATTTAGAAATTATGGGCTCTATTTACAAAAATCATTTTCATACGTTAATGCCCTTTTTCATGTGAAAACGGGCATTAGCACATTAAAACGAAGTTAAGGTTATTATCAAAGCATGCATCGTCATGAAAAAGTGCAGTTTCCATGGTTATCCATGCAAATACCGTATGACCTCGCCAGCCCGCTCTTTTCAGTGCGGGCCGGCGCTTCCTAATATTTACTAATCCTCAGAATGGAGTTTAGTTAAAATAACACCAGCTCAGACTGGGGTTAAGGCTTCTATTTCAGCGATCTCCCCATATAACCCCCTTTTTCTCCCTCTAATAGCAGTTAGCAGGGGGAGGAAAAGAAGGATATATATGGGGAGACTGCTGGAGACTCCCAAAAGAGAGCTTCTGCGCATTAGCAGACCTCTAAAGGGACTTCATTTAGATGTAGACAGCCTGCGATGAAAGTTTGTATGTCATCGCGGGACAGCCAGCAGAGGGTAAGTTTTAGTAAATAATATGAATGTAGCTCCCAGGCTCTCAGCAAGCTGATTCGGACCTGGATGAGCTACGTTCATATGGGTAAGTAAATAGAGTCCTATAAGCAATCTTCAATAGAATGGGAATCTTGTTTAGTGTGATAGGGCTAGTACTTTCACTGAGGAGAATGTATTACAAGATGAGGAGTGCACAAATGAATGTGGCCAAAAGGGTTACATCCTAGGATAATAAAAGAGCTTATAGAGGTGCTGGCAAAACCATTAACCGAATTATTCAACCAGTCACTAGTAGCAGGAATTTCAGAGGGCTGGAAAATAACAAATGAAGTGCCTCTGCATCGAAGTGGGATTAAGGAAGATGCATCCAGCTACCAACCAGGGAGCCTGACATCAGTTGTATCGAAATTGATGCTAAAGGGATTAATTGTCCAATATTCAGTAATTTACAAGATAAAAAGTAGCTTGTATTTTCTGGGGGAAGATCATGTCAGACAAATTTTATTGAATTTTTGAATGGCCCACTGAATTAGTAGAGGGGGAGGTAGACATAGCTTTAGCAAGTTTTCAGTGAGGTTTTTGACACTGTGCCACATTGCAGAGTGTTATATAAGTTAGAAAATTTGTGAATGGACTTAAAGATAGTAATGTGGATATGAACTTGGTTTGATGATAGATAACAGAGGGTTGTAGTAAATGAAATTCCTTCTGGGGATGGTAAGGTTACAAGTGGAGTTCCCCAGGGATCTGATGTAATAGATGATAAATATAAATTTGGATATCCCAAATCTCAATTTAAAATAAGTATAATATAGCTTTAAATAAACAACTTGGCAGACTGGATGGGCTCTTATCTGCTGTCACTTTCTATGTCCTTCTCTTATACCATCACCACCATTTTTCAACCTCTTATTTTTTTTTATTTCTTCTACTTTTTTTTATGTACTTCACACATCTCAAATTTACATTGTATTATGTGCCTAAAAATCTATTTTTGAACCTTTTATATGCTGAAGGCTTGTATGCTGTGTTATAGCTCCAGCTAGTGGCTGCTTAAAGAAAGCACATAATTTTTTTTCTTTAATAAATTTAAATTTTGTGAAATAAGAAGTAAGCCAATAATAGAAAACCCAGAGCTACAGTGTGGCTACCTTAATTTTACCATTAATATTATTGCATAAGTAATTATGGAGCCTGATGCTTCATATAGCAGTTAACTTCCTTACCCAAAGCTGCTCCTATATTTTCGATAGGCTTTGATTTCATTGAAGACTTGGCTACTTTCATTTTATGGGTCTGCACTTGCTCAGGCAGCTCTAACATTTTCTGTGGTTAGGAGATTGGTTGTTTTAACATTCACTTACTCATGTTTGTTTATGTTCATTAATATGTTTTTAATATTTTATCCATGTTTTATATATTGTTCAAATTTTTACTATTCTGTTTTGGATGTATCAGAAACAGAATATTTTATGGTGGGAGCGGACTTTGTTATTAAGATATTTTAAAATAACCCTTTTTAAGAAGTGCCTTTAAGTTTTTTTTTTTTTTATTATAGGACTGTCACGAAGTGTTAAATACAGGGTAGACCAGCACCTACCCCATACATCTTTAATTCATTTGTTTGTTATACCCGTTGACCCGGGTCCATTACCCTGGTCGACACCAGGGTGATTCCTGGGTCAGCCTAACCTCTTTTGCGGTATGAACAGGGAACCCAGGTTCCATAAAAAATATGTAAGATGGGGGATGGGGAACACCGTCTGCCTCGGCAGACACGGCTCCAGTGTGAAAGGCTACAACCCGGGTTATTCTTGGGTTGTAGCTGTGGTCTGACAGATTCAACATGGCTAAAAGCCAATCAATATCTTGTTTGCAAGTGTTTTTAAGAGTGTACTATATAATGCATAAATTATACAACAATTTGTACAGGTATTAACTATACAAATTAAACAGAAAATAACATTAACACATTAATACATAATGAAAACTAAAACACTGTGCTTGTTGGCGATAGCAGTGCTTTGTGTTGTCTCTTTAATTTTAATCATAGCTAGAACTAGACTGAGCTACTGAGCATGTGCAGTAAATTCCCGCCCTTTAGCTCCCTATATAAAGTGCTGCACTGAGGCCTAGAGCTCAGATATCAGTCAGAAATTCTGTATGCCCATCAGTGTATTTAGTCAGTAAGACATTCAGTCAGAGATTCTGTATGACTAGACTGTTGACAGGGAGAACTCTTCTGCTTTTGTCAGATCATTTTTACCTCAGAACATTACTAGTTTGTTTTTTCTTCAGTGAAACCTGATACCTTTGCTGTCATTAAATGCTGTACATCTATATAAATTGTATCCTGAATGAGTTATTGATTTCCTGTAAAATCAGAAACCTGGTTAAGCATTTTACTTACTCATTATTGTGTATTAACCTCTATGTATTTGCCACTGTTATTACTTTGCTATTGATCAAAATAATTTGAACAACAAGCTCTAACCTTTTAAGATATATCACACATTATTAAACTAGTTATAAAACTGTAGCCTCCCCACCATTTCAACAGTGCTGCCCATTTTTGTTCATTTTTTTATTTAATAGTTATATACTGTGCAGATGTATTTATAAAGTCATTCGAGTACAACTATTTAATTTACATACAAGTATAGTTCACACAATACAATGTCAATAATCGTTCAGAACAACAACTACATAACAAAATTTAGCATGTCACAGGTTAAAAAGGGAAAACAGAAAAACAATTTACTGCATCCAATTATATATGCTGTTTGCTACTTTTAGTCCGCTAACATGTGTGAAAGCACAATAAGTAGATCATCCGCTGATGCAGGTGCCAACAGGAAAATTTTAAATTGTTATACAAACTGCTATTTAATTGTGCTGGGAAAAGTATCAGCATATTTTGCCCAGACATCAAACGGATCCAATCTCTCCTTTGTAAGAGTAGTCTCTAGCCAGGGATGCGGTCACGTGTCTGCTACTTGCCTACTTGATAGACAGGAGTTTGATACCACTGAATGGAAGCCCTTCAGTGATGTCTGATGCTAAATCTACACTTGACAGGTAGCCTGCTTGACACTGTCGACATGGATGGGTGAGTATTAAACTTAATGATACTTTTTATTTTAGTTTTAAGGTTAGGATGCTGTTAGGGGAGGGTTAGGTTAAGGTTGCAGTAGGGGCACGGTTAGGTTTTGGTTGCGGTGAAGGGATGATCAGGGTTAGGCTATAGTGAGGGTTAGTAAACTTTTAACTATCGACAACATTAAGGTCAGTATAATAATTCTTTTAACCTTAGTGTTGTCAGGATAAGACCTCTGTCAAGTTAATTTTTGTAGACATTTATACACTGTCGACCGAATGTTGTATGAATAGTGTATGACTGTCAAAAATATGACATTAGATTCTATATACCACACCGCCCTAGCCACTCCATCTTGCATATATAATTCTTATCATCCCTATGGTGATAAAAAATGGGCATAGCACAGATGCCTAACTTCTCCAGCTATAAGCACCCTGTATCTTTGCTTCAGGGATTGCCCAGTGATATGTTGCTTCTTGTAACAAGTTTGTAGGTACACAAAGGATAACTTAGGTCAACAACATCATATTAACCCCTAAATTATGGACATGATACCACAGGGTCAAGGGGAATGGCGAGGAGGAAAAGGCCTCTCTTATTAGTTTAGCAGTCTTACCATCCTACATATGTGGTTGCATCCCGCATCCCCTCCCCCACCAGGAGTCCACATAGCCATGGGCCACTTGGCATGCAGTGTATTGGAAAAAAAAAAAACCCTCATATGGCTACCCCTATTGACCACAAACAACCCTAGTGTCATGAGTAGAGGGAATATATAAATACTGGAACACTGTGTGTGTTACTACAAGTATCAGCATTGCATAATTACCATAAGGGCTGGCAGAACACAGTGACATTCGTTAAACCACAGGTGCCACTATACCCTGTGTCCATGGTCTGCTGGCATCCCTATGTCATTAAAGGAGAAATAAAATAAACATATGCAAAAGTATATTAGTAAAATACACTTTGAAATACACTTTGAAAGGTTATTACATTTATTTTAATCCATTCCAATCTATAAGAAAAAACAAAAAAACAAAAAACAATATCACTGCTGCTGACACCTGCACAGCATACATGTAGTCCCTTTTGTAAAATAACAGTGGTGTGTTATGAAATATAATAAAACCACCTTTAAACTGTTCATATATGTGCACCACACTAGTGTTTGTATAGCAATGTACAGCATTTAGTATGTGTCAGCTGTCATATATACATTCCTATTGACGATTAATAGTGCTTCTATATATAGACCCAGTTCATTCCCCTTGCAGGTATGGGACTTCCGCATGCGGAACTCTACCTTTCTGCATGCAGAAGACAACATACAGAACAGTGGATCATATTTAAGGGATTTGGAACACCCTTACTATACGAATACTAATCTGGGGCCAGATCCAGACCTAAGTGCATTTTAAGTACGATCTCGTAGCGTATTTATGCAATCATATGTCCTATGCACTCCCACTGTCATTCCCATCGGTCGCACATAAGTTACTTGATTTACAAGTACCAAACTCTATCTTAACTTTTCCTTGCGTAAGTACAGTCGTACGTAGTGGATTGTCAAACGTAACGGCCTAACCCGGTCCATACTGCACAATTTAAATGCCTCCCTCTGCCTACAGAGCATATTTCCAGCCATCATAAGGATGACCTGCCTCTTCGAAGGTACGTACGCCGCACGCAAGTGCAGTACATACAAAAGTCAAAGTTACGCAAGCGGCAAGCGTAAATAAGCATAAATAAGCTTTCGTACTGAAGTCAGGATCTGGCCCCTGGATTCTACCCACCATGCATATCGCATATGTACAGTGAGTGGGCCCACCCTGCATGCAGAGAGTGAATTTTGTACAGAGCACAGCATTGCTTGACTGTTGCGGAATTCACGGTACTGCTTGTGCGTGGTACAAAATTGAGACGGCTTAGTGTACGCAAGTTGCCTGCCTTTATTAATTCTGGATCCGCCCCATTATTTTAAACCTATGGAAAATCTCTGCAACGTCCAGCCTAGGTAAGGTGATTATTGTAAAACTGCCTGAGTTCAGAAACAACACATGGGTGGTGAACTGTGAGAACAGGTCTTTAGTTTAAGATTTGTCAAGCATTACTTCCTGTACCACCCATGGATGGCAATGATGTCATTTGTGCCAACCACAATACAGCATGCATCTCCATTTATTATTAAAAATAAATCAAATTAAAAAAATTATAATTTTTTTTTAAATAAAACATAACGTGTTCCATGTTAAAAATGTGTGTTGCACAGTTATCCTGAGCTGCAAAGGTCTGCAATCACATTTGTGTGCATAGTGACTGTGGCAGGTGGACCCTAAAGGGTGAAAACGTTGGTAATTTTTATAGTTCACAGGATACAAGTTATGCTTTCGTAGGGGTTTGAGTAGTATAAATATAGAATACAATTGATGTTTTGTAGCTACTGCATATGAGCTAATATGTGTTACACAGGTGTGCCGACCAGGGTGTGGAGTCTAACTGGGACCTGGTCTTCACTGGTGCCTCTGATGGTAAGGAGAGATTAGTGCGGCAGACACCCAGCAGGTTGCAGCCCATGGAGATTCTACCTGTGAGGAGAACTGGAGACCAAGGCAACTGGCAAACAAACACTCCAACACAGGAGGATAGGAAAGGCCTAGGCAAAACTTCCAAATAAAGGGAATTACAGGTATGAGATGGAACACAGAACACTGCCAAAGGAAGGGCACCAGATGGAGTGGTGCATGCACACAGGACAGGTGACAAGGTCCTGGAGCACAGGTGAGATGCACAAGACAAACAGGTGCGCAGCCACTGGACAACGGGAGACCAGGGAGACAGACAAACAATGGGTAAGCACTCACTCATTCTAACACTCACACCAAGGAATAAGGCAGGTACAAGGAGAAGGTATAAGGGCCAGGAGCTGGAAGAAGAACACAAGGGAGGCACAGGAGGAATTCACACAGTTATCGCAGGAATTCAGGAGAGAACACGAGACACTATAAGCAGCAGGCACACGATAAACCTTATAACCAGTGTTCAGCAGCCTTTTTATAAAGACTGGCAGCACTTTCACACACACTTATAAAAAGGCTGCTGACCACTGATTGGACAGCAGCTATCCAGCTCTGCATCGATTGGATGCCAGGTAACAGCCAGAGGAATGGCAAGGAGAGTTTTACATGCCATTCATATGGCATGCAACAATATGTAGCAATATACATGTAATCAAGGTACCAAACAAATGTTTAATGTTTTATTATAACCAAATATGTTGTTAAGGTAATGAGTCTCATCCTTGTGAGGGCCTATATAAAATGGGTGATTAAGGAAAGGTGTGAGCCTAGTTGATCGACCAAAGAAACAACTGATGTAATTGCTGAGATTATGCAGTCTCTCAAGGATGGGAATCTTTGGATCTTGGAATAATTAACCGAAGCTAAGTATATGTTTATTATATAGGCAGGGGGGAAAGAGGTACTCACCTGCGCTACTTCAAATGGGGCTACAACAAATTATGTTATGTAGTGTTACTATTTAAACAAGGCTGCTAAGGTTACCTCTAGGGGACCTTTAGGGGCAAAGAGGGGAGATGCCTCTGAAATCTCCAATCCTCCTAAAGTGGCTCTGGGGGCTAAAGTCTACATGTTGCATATCCATTGAGTTTCTTCTGTCATTTTATGATTATTGGATTAATAACTATTTAGCTATTTTATCAATTGTTATTTCTACTTTCACTCTATATCAATTCTGAGTTTTTGTTGAGCAACTTTAAGAAGCCTTGGACTTTGCTTCAACTATTAGGCTCATTGTACTGTACAGAATATGCACTGCAGGCTTAAGAAGAGTTGGTTTACTATAGTCTCCATGGCAACTATAACCAATGCTGGGACCCAATCAACTGTGGCGCGCCTTACTTAAAAGCACCCGCATCTACCCCCAGGTGACTGCATACCCTAATGAAGCCCTCCCACGGGTGAAACGCGTACGTGACGAGCCTGACACCTGAGATCTCCACACTGAGGTACAAGGACCAGACAGGAGGATGGAGAATTGCTTTGCCAGACAGCTGGTGTGGCAGAGTGACACTTCGGAATCCACCGACGGCACTTGCGACTAACAAGGAAGTAACAGGTTCTATTCCATGTGACTGTGATAGTCAAGTCACTGTTGAACTTTCACATGTACTGCTTACCGGATCTCACTAATTGATCTTGCTATATTAAACTACTTGTGGGCACGTCTTTTGTTCATCTGTTTGACTGAACCGAGACATCTGCTCTTCTTTATTGAATAGCGTTACATGTAAGGTGTTTTTGCATTTGCTTATTTTAGCCAGCTTTTTCCCAGCATTTATATATGTACATACTACAGCAGTGTTTACAGGACTGTACCACTGTACCACATGCTAGTTGGTTTGTTTAGATGCTTTTTAAGCCATCAATACCCCCAGCATTTGTGTGTGCAAATCTCATTAATTTTTATTGCTTATTGTAACTTTATGATACAGCAATCACTCTTGTGTGAAATAAATCATATAAGCTTGTATTAATATTGAGCACTGTAAGTATTTGGATTACTTTGAAATTATTATTATTGTTCAGAGGCACGGGGTGAAGTTTATTTGTGTATTGTTATAGGTTTATTATAGTAATTTGAATGTCATTGTTTTGTTTATGTTATTATTCATGATTTACATCACTTACTGTTAGTTTTTCTTTATGGCATTACTTATCTTTGGAATAAACTTTGAGATAACAGTAACCTGTGTGTGTGTGTCTGGAGTTTAACTCTTTGTATCTGAATCTAGTCAAGAGTGGGAACCATAGTCTTAGCAGCTATCTTAGCCTTGTCTTTGAGTTCGCTCTTGTGCTCTGGTTCCTGGTTGTGTTTCACTATGCGGTTCCAGGTTCTCTCTGTGTCCTACTCCAGTGCTCCTGGATCTCTGGTTCCAGCACAGCTCCAGTCCTGTCTTCATATCCAGCCTCAGTAGCAGTGTCTCCACTACCTGCAACCACTACCCTTGCTCTCCGTGGATCTTGCCTCACCGTCTCTGTGTCTATGCACTTGTCCAGAGGACCGCGACCTGCCCCAAGCCTGCAGCCAGGTCCATCCCCACTATCAGGAGCTCTGGTGAATACCTGGTTTGGGGTTAGAGTCTGCATCTCTGGTCCGGTGTGGTACATTTCTGGACTGGTGCTGAGCTCGGTGAGTGACAATTTTCCAAGCAGATCTCACTATCAGTGACACATTGTGTTAATGGGATGTCCTGACCTTCAATGAAAGGGTGTTTGATAAGTGGAATAGCCTCCCATCTAAGAGGGTTGAGAGAAACACGGTAGAACAGATTAAACATGCTTGATATAAATTTAAAGATATCCTAAATCTCAAACTAAATTAAGGGTAAATGGGGCCTTGGTCAGTATAGGTTTAAATAAACAACTGGGCAGACTGGATGGGCCATGTAGCTCTTATCTGCCATCACTTTCTATCTTTCTATGTTTCTGACCTGTGATGTCAACTATTACTTGTATCCATGGGCCTGATCCAGAACTACGCCCGCCGTACTAGCTACGGCGGGCATTAGCGGAAGATCAGCTGAAAAGCTGATCTGCGCATGCGCCGGGCAGATGTTGTCCGGCGTAGCTACGGCAACGCCCGATCAACGATCGCGCGTCCGTAGGAACAGCGTAATGATGCTGGAGGGGGCGTCCCCCAGCGTTACTATATTAAGGTTAGTGAAGGTGGGCGGGGGGAGTTAGTTTAATGAGGGAGGGAGGGCTTAGCGTACCAACGCTCCTGTGCAAGCGTATTTTCCCTTGCTTAGGCCTGCTGAAGTTAGGGTAGCCTTCAGCCGATGTAATCGAGGGAAAATACGCCCGCACAGGGGGAGTGTCTGGGAGAGAACGCCGATACACTGTGCTTTAGTAAGCACAGTTCATCGGCCTAGTTCTGGATCAGGCCCCATGTGTATGAATTGTCCAGCTCTGACTTTTGGAGGGTAGAGTATCAGTTCCTGTAATGGTACTGGACATGCATAATCTTGGGGATATTTTTAAGTTTGCATTTTCAGTTTGCATTGATTAAATTGCATCATGCTATTACTTTTTGCCTAATAAATCCTTTTGTTGCTTTGCAACCACAACAATCATGTCAACATTCCAGTAATTTCCATTTACCATCCACACATATTCATATGATTGAATAAATGTATTATGTTATTATGAGATTCCTAACCTTGTATGCTGAAAAGCATCACAATTAAATCAAAGTAATTAGCGACCTCTTCTTTGTATTGTATTTTGTATATATGAATTGTATACATTATTTTGTACTTTTACTTGTTTCAATGTAAAATGTTTTCTATTCATCAAATGAATGTTTATTCATAGAATGTAAAAAACAGAATGACTTTACTTTTTGTTGCAATATTATAAACCATTCAAATAATATATACAATAAATGTATAAAATAACATAACTGTTAGAAGTAAACCCATGTAAGCTGTTAACATAAACAGTCACTGATAAAATAAATATACTAATTTCTATTTATTATTTTACTGTTTTTTTTTATACTCACAGCTTCTGCATTTTTTTTTTTTGCAACTCACAGAAAATGTCCTCCAGTTAGCCTTTCAGTTCTTTAAATGTAGTTATATAAAATTTTTATTTATTTAAAATTTTTATTCTTTTCATTAGATTATTTTATGCAATGTACAGTGCATTATCATCCACATCATCAAAATATAAAAGTCCTAAACAGAGTTACATTCTTCAATATTAGTGATTAAAAATAACACTAAGAGTATTTAATTGGTGGTTAAAAACAATGCAATATTTTTTTTCTCCTTTCATGTCTTTTAGAATCCAGAGGTAAAGAGGCTAGCGCATTAACAAGTGTCATAAGCTGTCATTAGGTGTTTCTCTCCAGAGATACCATTTTGTAAAATGAAAACTGTTGTGTGTGGTTTGGAAAGTATTGGTAATTGATCAATAAAACATTGGGGTAGATCCAGAACTATGTTTGCAATACATTTCCTCGCGTAGCGTATTTACGCGTACGTACCTTCTATATACTCCCCTTGGGCCTGATCCAGCGCTACGAAAATTCGCACGACGGGCGAATGCGAACGTTCGCTCGGGCGTATCAACATACACGCCCCTAACACTCCCATAGTAAAGTCCCTGCTTACGGCGGCTATACCCTACACTGGGTACGCCCGTCGCCCGTACGAAAATTCGCAGAAAATACGCTGAGAAAATACGCTTAGCACGCCCATACTGTACAATTTAAATGGCTACCCCCGCCTCCCTGTAGTAAAACGGGCGCCCAGCCGACCATCGTAAAAAAAATACGCCCAGCGAGCGAAAAATACGCTAACGATACGCCCGCTATTCGCTCATGACGCTCGGGCGACCGGAAGCTGTCATACTGGGCATGCGCATTGCGAATTTTTGGCCGAATTTTCGCATACGCTCGTCGTACGCTCGCTTGCGATCGTTGCTCTGGATCAGGCCCCTTGTCACACCCCTTGAATGTACGTATTTTGACCAAGATACACTTTCCAAACCCTACCTTAATTTTTGGCAACGTAACCGATGTGATCCGCTCACGTACATATGGGCAACACGTATTTACGCAGCTAAGTACGCCCATACTGTACACTTTAAATACAAACCCCCGCCTACATAACGTATTTCAGACGTATTTTGGACTCATGTAAAATTGGCACGCCCACACGTAAGTATTTATGTGACACATACGTGAATGGCCCATATGTTCACATTTACGCTACATTACGGAGCATATTTTCTATGATGTGCATGTGCAGTACTTACAAAAACGCGATTTTACGTCTCCGCCATGCGGAAATTCGCTCACAAGCGTTGTTCTGGATCTGGCCTATTATCAGGTACCAGAAAGCCCAATCCATCTTATAGATGTGATATAATTATTTCTCCAAATAAATGTAAAGGAGGAGCAAAGGCGGTTAGCCATATTTGAAAGATGGTCTTCTTGTCTGCAGCACTAATGGCCAATAGTAGTTTTTTTTGCATGTGTTAATTATCTAGTAACATATTGAATATAGCTCATTTGGAATCCATAGGGGCTATTCAGTTAATTCAGTTTGTCATTGCAAAATTCTGAACAGTTTCCCAAAACCCCCTAATTATCAGGCAGTCCCACAGACAATGATATAAATCAGCCTCTAGAGATGCACATAGAAGACAATAATGGACCTGATTCAGAATTAAGAAAGTGCTTAAAATAAGAGAGGAAAGTTACTCATGGGATAAACCATGTTGATTGCAGGGGATTCATATTTCATCTTTTGCAAACAGTATTAGAGTTGAGAGGTGGCTTTTCCCAGCCCAAGTTTAAATAACAGTGTAATAGTAATGTTGGTCAGTATCTGTGTGCAGTAAGCAATTCAAAGATATATCCCTGCATGCAAAGAATACAATTAACTTGACTCCCCCTGCAATGAACATGGTTTAGCCCAGAAGTGACTTTCCTCTCATTTTAAGCACTTTCTTAAGTCTGAATCAGGCCCAATGTGATTTTCAAAAGCCTATTTTAAATCTGAAAGGTGTCAAATAAGTGTGGTGGTGAAGACAAACAATTTGGTGTACATGCTAGAAGGTAGTATTTTAATGCCTTAAAAAGTTTGGACGTGTTGAGATTAGAGAACTCTTTTGTTCATTGGGCCAGTCCCACTGAGGACTCTTCATAATTATAGGCATCTCTAAAGAAAGTAATAATGGACTGGATCCAGACTTAAGAAGGTGCTTGAAATTAGTTACTCCTGGGCTAAACCATGTTGATTGCAGGGGGAGTCAAGTTAATTGTATTCTTTGCATGCAGGGATATATCTTTGAATTGCTTCACCTCTCAACTCTAATACTGTTTGCAACAGATGAAATATGACTCCTCTGCAACCAACATAGTTTAGCCCAGGAGTAACTAATTTCAAGCACCTACTTAGGTCTGGATCCAGCCCAATGTGGTATAGGAAGTACTAGCATCTCTTCTAATTAATTGCACAAGTTTAGTTGTAAAATCTAGTGATAACACAGGAGATATAATGACCGGCTTGCAAAAGAGACATTGCAGACAGTGTGTTTTATGGGATTTGAATAGAATAGAGATATTAAATTGTCTGTCAAAGGTTCGTAATTCTTTGTTAATACGGACTTGATCTGGCGGTACGGCCATAATCCTAGTGTGTGTCAAGGCTAAGTGGAATGTTTTGCAAAGAATGATTGTGGAGTGTCGCTACCGCTGCAGCAATGGCTGTCCTGATACTCCTGACTGATTGTCTCCCAGATAGAAAGCCCAACTGACGTTTAGTCAGAATCTTCAGGAGAAAAGACTGCAAATGTGTAGCCATTATTTTCCCTCAGATTTTAAAATACGTATTTAATACCGAATTGGGCCTTTAGGAAAACAGTAAATGTGGCCTGGTTTGGACAATAGAATAGTATGGGCTTTATTAAAGTTTGACTCTCCAGTGCCATAATTGAAAAGTTTGTCATATAAATTCTTCAAGGCAGGGTCTACATTATGTGCTACATATTTAGCTGTAAACCCATCCGGGTCTGAGGTTTTGTGAAGGTTCAGTTGTTAGATCTTGGTAGTATTGCTGGAAAAGATTTGTCTTATGAATCATTTGTATTTGGATGTTGTACAGCTGTGATGTATGATCTTGGTCTCCTAGGTTTAGACATCTGTACCATCAGTTTATCCACCTTGACAATATACTTTTTTAGGAAACAAAGCTTGGTTTTAAGTCGCTTGCAGAGTAAGAAACTGATCTAGTAATTTGCAGGTCTGCTGATATTCCTCATATCCATCCTCAGATGGATTATCAATATATTCCCAGAACGTTAATTCCACAAGCCTCCTCATTCCTTAACCATTGGATCAGGATTAATGGCATTGATTATTGACTTACAAATTATTATATGACCTCTCTTTACAGCCTAGGAGGTACCCCAGAAATTACTCCACTTAGCATTTAAATAAAAAATATATGGATTTACTGAGATGATCAGGGAATCTTCACGAGCGGTTGGATTTACAAGGGAATAGTAAATCCTGATCCAGTGTTTATTAGAGTCTCAACTAAGATGGGTATATTCTTTTTTTTTTTTTTTTTTTTTTTTTTCTAATTTTTTTATTTAAACAGCCACTAAATAGTTAATGAATTGTAAAAAACATTCTTTAGAGGTTTAAAAATTTAAAATGTAAGTCTTTTTCTCAGTGATCCATTAAGACCATAGCATTTTTGCCTAATAAACAGTACATGACAGGGTCATGCAAGTATCATTTTCTCAGTCTATCACACAAATTCCATAGAGTATTAAATTGTAACAAGTACATAAAAATAACTATGCCAACTCAATCTGTATTTGACAGCAAGAAAATAAACCTGCATTACTTGGTGTGGCAGCATAAACCCTAGCATGGTGCCCCAGCCCACCCAACTCGGGTCCCTCAATCCAGTACCAGTGGCAGGTCATTATCAAGAGTGCGTAAAGCGTACCAAGAGGTGTACTGCAAAGAGGAGTGTATTTTTCGCTTGATAGGGGTTGGTAAGGTGTTCATATAGGACTCCCAGACTGCAAAGAAACCCTCCGTTCTTTTTTCCCTCTCTAGTAGGGTCTCAACCCAATCCATTTTAAAAAGGTGATGTAACTTTTCCCTGAACAATGAGACCGGAGGCGCGACCGCATTATTCCATTGCTGCAATATAGTCTTCCTGGCTGCTGCGCTAATAAACAACAATAATTTTCTTCCTCCCCTAGACGACCTTTGCTCCTTAGGAACGACTCCGAAGAGTGCCCACTCAGCCGTCAAAGGAGCACAGCTAAGGAGGCGGTCCCTGGCGTATCGTCTAACATGGAGCCAGAAGCGACGCAGTAAAGGACAAGTCCAAAAACAATGCAGTAGATCAGCCTCCGGATCATCACATCGAAGGCAATTATGTGTGTCCGAAAGACCCATCTGATACATTCTGGAGGGGGAATAGTAGACATAGTGGTATAGCTTAAGAAACATATCTAGATATTGATAGGAGGGTAGAGATTTTCTAGAGAAGTTCAAGGCTTTCATGAGATCCTCACATGTCAGGGCTGGTATTACCTGAGTCCATCGGGTCATGCCTGAATTCAGAGACGCATAGTCAATGGGCACATTTAAAAACGTATAATAAGTAGCAATTGCCCTTCTCTTGATGTCGGTTTTGTTAAGCAGGGAGTCCAATGGATTATCTAAGTCCCTTTCTGAGAGAGCTCGTAGTATTCCGGCAGCATAGTGCTGTGCTTGAAAATAAGCTATTTGGTGATTGCCCAAGAAAAAGTATATTTCAGTAGCTCTGGCGAAAGTGAGAGGTATACCCAGAACCTTATCTATAATGTCCCCCACAGTTCTCACCCCCTCCCTGTTCCATAGGCCAAACGAATAGGATGCTGCGCCATCATGAAAATCGGGGTTACCCAGGAAGGGTAGGTGTAAAGAGCATTGGGCATTCAAGTCATATTTATGTCTCAAGATATGCCACACTTTAAGATGGGTATATTCTTAATATCAATGGATCACAGATCAGGCACCAATACATCTTCCACTAAGAAATAGTATATTCTGGACAGTATGTGATGAACTTCTGAACAAAAGGTGTATGAACTATTGGCCAGGATCAAAAGCCAGCAAGGGTCAGTTAAATGTATGAGGTTCTGTCTCCTCGCAACCAGTGGTCTCCTGCAAATGAAAGATATCTGGGGGTAAGGGTCAGGCGGTGGAGAAAGGGGGGTTAGGGTCAGGCTGCGGGGAAAGGGGGGTTATGTAAATGGTAATTGAAGGGGAGGGTTAGGGTAAAGATTAGGGAGATGGTTTGGGATAGAATCATTACTTACATTTCGGAGAACCGTGTTCAGTGCTCCAGTGATCGATTCCTATGTCTCTTTGAAGCAGAATCATTCATTTTCCCAGTCAGTTCAGAACTAGGGCAGTTTACAATGGGGACCTACTCCCCTATTTATTGCTGTTAAAGAATGGTGGCTGCAAATGATACTACAGGTGTACTGTAATCCTTGTTTGTATGTGCAGTTGGTACCATTGTTAGTATTGCGGCATGTATTGGTAATATGGATAAAGGGACTTAACCAGATATCATACAATTAGAATGTTATAACAAATATGACAATACCAATTGCTTATTATAAATTGTTGAAATAAGAACATGAAACAGAACAGTTCTTATGCAAAATTAAGTTAATTAAGTAGTTGAGGGACTACCACTTCAAAAGCAATATATCACTACCTAACAAACAGTTGAGAAAACTCGAATACTGTCTTAATCTAGAGCAAAAAATAAAAAAATATAAGAGCAGTGGTCAAACCCAATTGTTAGATATCAGAAAACTGAGCTCCTGATTAGAGTTGAGCTCAGGAGAGTTGTCAGTTATTTATGATTCGTGGCCGTACATCTCTTCTGTGGAACAAGCTACCCTGAGTCCGATATGTCTTCAATGCAGAAGCATTTTAAGAAGTGAGGGGACCCTTATGCACAATTTGTACATGAGCCCCCTTCACTCCCCCCTCCTCCGTGGATCGTCTTCCCTGCAGCACCCCTCTTTAGCACATAGAAAATTTTAAAAACAGCATATGAGCCGGTGGGCTCATATACGTACGTACTTTAAAACATAGATTTTGGTCCAGAGTGTGTGCCACGGGGCCCCTTTTCTGAGGGGTCCATGTGCATTTCACATCCTGCACCCATTACAGATATGCCTATGCTTCAATGTCAATAGTCCCGCGGATTCAATTCTGAAGCTGACAAAATTAACAGTACTGCTCTACTGTAAATTTCGTCACCTTCTGAATTGAATCCGAGACCCCTACTGGTGGGGGGATATATTGCCGACGTCGCGATCAAGGTGACAAGGTTTCTGCTTCAGCTCCTGCACGGAAGAATTTTACAGAAGCAAGAAAAGAGAAGAATTCTTCATTTTAAGAAGTTTTAAAGAGTTTAAAATTTTTTTTCTTTATTTTATACACATGTAACAGTTTATGTCATACACTTAGATTAGGAGAGATGACCTCCTAAGGTAAGTGCATACACGTAGGGGGTAATGTTAGTTAGGTTTACTATTTTTATGACATATGTAACACTTTATTAAATTCATGAAAGGGTTAATGTCTTTGTAGAAATTTTTTTTTTTTTTTTACACACACTGGACACGCGGTTCGGCATAGATACAAGTGTAGCCATGCTGTAAACAAAGAATTACAAGGATAACCTTTGCTGATCCTTGTAATACAATGACTACAGCATGCCTGCACGTTGCAGACATGCCGAACTTAGGATTTTTCAACAAAAAAACACATGTCTGTTATACAGACATGTGTTTTAATGGTCGCGATCGGCCCAAAAAACATAAATTCGCCCCTCTATAGAGGCGAATTTATGTTTTTTTATTTCAATG
>WWET01002202.1:65156-81157 GCA_011038615.1 Limnodynastes dumerilii
ATACTGTTTGCAACAGATGAAATATGACTCCCCTGCAATCACCATGGTTTAGCCCAGGAGTAACTAAGTTTAAGCACTTAACAAGGTCTGGATCAGCCCCAATGTTATCATTTCTTTTTAAAGCAGCTGTAACTTTGATCAGAGAGATGACAAAATCTTCAGAAATATTACAGGTTTGTTAACTAAGTCTATTTCAGTTGTTAGAAAATATTAACATAAACAGATATGCATAAAATGATTTGTTAGCACAAATACTTTTTATTTATTTAATTTTATATAAACTTAGAATTTAGTACATTGAGGATGACATATCAAAAATCACTGAAATTGAAGAATCATTTTTTACTCTAGCAGCATCATCACATTTACATTAAATACATCAAGGGGCAAAAATAGTAAAATGTAGATTTATATGATTTTTTTTTCAACTATTTAGCAAATATGAATTATATGTGTGAGCGTATAAAATAAATGTTGTTGGAGTTCTATTTCTGCCCCCAGCATCACAGCAGTAGATATCACAGACAGCATTCTCATAGTTGACAAATACTTTAGACAATTTACAGTCCAGAAATTACAAACATGCTTGTAGTTTAATCAAAAGCTACTGGTAGACAGATACATTTTCAGCATATTTAACAAGATAATGCAACAGGGAATGAATAAGAAAGAACCTAGCTGTTTCATATTATAGTTACTTTAAAGGTCACGTACACATTTAATAGCAATGAGCTATTGTGTGATTAATGGAATGATATCTAGATATATTCTCAACTGTTTAGGAAAAAAAAGATTTGTAATGCATGGTCAGAGCAATGTCTATTGTAAAGGGCACAGTGACATATGTAGTAGAGATACCTGAGATCTAAAATGGCATTAGTAATTACTTTGTATGAATTCCAATTTAGGAATCTGAGTGCTGATTAAGCACAAAGAAATATAAACTCATGGCCTGCACATTTCTGGCCAGCATTGATCCATGATGGGATTAAGTCTGGGTTAACCAATAAGATTAATTGGAGGTGGGATAAGGGACAGGGGTTTAAGGGGCTTATATAAACCAGCAGCCATTTTGTTTCTCCCTCTTTTCTGCAGTTTTTTTCCCTCCCTTATGGTTATAGTAGTTGGTTAAGTTTGATTAACATGTTTTTTGATCCACAGATGGGGCCTGGATTTGCCGTAGCGGTGGGGAGCAGCATTGATGTATAGCGCAGCGGAAGGAGTTTTTTGGTAGTGGGTAGGTACACTCCTCAAGTATTAACAGGATGCCAGGCCAGGCAGTTGGGTTCCTGCTGCCGCCTTGAGGCGTGCACTTTGAAGGGGGTTAGTACCCGGTTCTGACCCATCTACCTGGGGGGGCGCTTTGAACAGGGGATGCCTGTTCCTGTATCCAGATGATAACAACCGCTGCCCCCCACCTGCTAGTTCGCCACTTTGTTGCTAATAAAATCTATAGTCAATTCAATTCCAATTTCAATACATCTGTGCCCCCTATTTTAAATTCCACAAAGTTGTGTGTGTCTTTATTTCATGGGTTTATGGCTGGAAGAAATGTGTTGGCCTAGGCAGTTTAAGGAAAAAGAATTAGGCGTGCAGCTAACTTCTTGCTTAAGGCATCGCTATGAGTTGCAAAATGGTCCTAT
Organism: Limnodynastes dumerilii; assembly: GCA_011038615.1. Taxonomy (NCBI): domain Eukaryota; kingdom Metazoa; phylum Chordata; class Amphibia; order Anura; family Limnodynastidae; genus Limnodynastes; species Limnodynastes dumerilii. Next base: position 66,800 of record WWET01002202.1, read on the forward strand.
AGAATACATAGTATACTCAGTGGCGAATTTCCTGTTCGGCACTAGAGGCATATACCTGGGGCGCCACCTACTGGAGGACTGGGCTAGGTTCAACACACAGAAGATTAAAGTGGTCAGCATATCTTCCTTACACTAACCATCAAAGATAACCAGATCATCCAGCATCATAAGATCATAATTGTAAATCAGAAGATCATAGTAAAAATGTAGGGCCTGATTCAGACTTAAGAATGCGATAGGTACCTAAATATACGTACCTAATAGCAATGAAACTCCCTCAGCACGCCCCCAGTTTTTAGGTTCTTATGTGACTTACGAGTGCCATAGGGCTCAATAAACTGTAGGTTCGCATTTGAATGCGTAGGGATAGTACTTAGGAACTTAACTGCATAACCACACCTTCATTTGGTCATTTAACTGCCTATCTCCACCCAAATCTGTGTATCTGCCTAGTTACTTATTCATGGAACGCCCCCTTTTGCGTATGTTATTACGAACCTAGAGACTTTAGGTGCGTAATGTATAAGTACGTAATTTCATGCGTTAATCCAACTTAAACAGCGTATAAAACTTACTATGCATGCCCAGTGCATCCGTTCTTAAATATAAGCACCTAAAGCTACGCATATTCTTAAGTGTGAATCAGGCCCGTAGACAGGAGTAAGGCAAGCTGATAGCATGAGTAGTACCAACCTCCAGTGTAATATAGATTTATTTCACAGTAACAATTACATTCATACTGGTATTTCCAGTGGTAAACCTGGATCTCTTACAAAATACAAACAGATAATAATAAAAATCCTCAAAGCCTTTAAAAAATTAGGTACATAACATAAATAGCTGATAGCAGTTAGTCATTTAAAGTACATTTTATGGACTTATACGCAACTGAGATCTTTATTAAAAAAACTGTTAATGTCTGGGAGTACAGCAGGGCATTTCATATATACCAGTGAAAAATTTTCTTTCAAAGAAATTGTATCGCACAGTATAAAACAGCCCTTTGGTGCATAAATGGTAAAAAATGATAAATATTACAGTTAATATATTGTACAATCAACTTGCAATGTTTTTGCTTAATCACTTTTTTAGATGGTATGTCACCAGCGTGTGCATGACCAGCATGCAAATAATGTGGCTAAGTTTTGAGACAGCACTAGGTCACAGTCTAGCTCCTTCCTATCCCCTTTAAATATGTTGTTAATGCGAAGTGTACTACTGTAAAGTGGATGTAGCTCCCCCTTTATGAACAGAGCACAGAACACCATAAAGCAAAGTCTTCTTTTCCTATCTTTATATAGTCATCAATGAATAGTACAGTCACCTAAGAACTAGGATGACTGCTTCAACAAGGTAGATACAAACTATTCTGGTACCAAGCCACTCACCAGTGGCGTCAAAGCCCTCCTGTGATACACCGAGTGTCATTCTTAAAAGGGGGTGCTGGAGCCTCCACTCCGTTATCCCCCCTTCTCCATCAAAAAATTCTTGATTCTTGTGTATATCTTATTTTGAGAAGTATACTTGTACACTAGGAATTTGACACATACCTTTATGTTACTCAGCGCTAACTGTCTCACACATTTTGCAAATATTTATGTGTAATAAACAGAAGGAAATACTGTATTTTAGCCTTTGAATACAACTGTGCTATTTTGACATATTGACCTTTACAAAAAAAAAATGTATGTATGTATTGTGCTGCTTCTATACTTTTGTCATAATGAAGTCCTTAGATACCTTCTGTAATCACATGATCTTGATTGGTATCACACACATATGTCTATCTTATATAGGAACTTGGCTCACACCAGCACACATACATTACTGGCATAAAGGTCACAGTGATAAGCATGCTCCTTTTTTTCCTATAGCACAATAATAAAAACATGCTATTGCCTGTAGAATACATTCTCTTAATCCCTCAGTTTGCATGCATGCAAGATGTAAAGATGTGTTTGGGTACAGATTTATAGAAAGTGCATGAACTTTCTCTAGTTTTAGAGATGCAAATATCTTGCACAGCATCTGAGGCTTATAGTGGTTGATGCCATAGAGTGTAGGTTGTTCATTTAGGACCTGATTCAGAGATTGAAAATAAAAACCGGATTCACACCTAAGGTGTGTACTTTTAAGAATGTAACTACTGGGCATGCAGTTAGGTACGTAGACCACACTGAGTAGTTTAAGAAGAAAGAGGCGTGTTTATGCCACCTCATGGAGTGCTCAGTTAGAAGTGGGAGGTGGAGGGCCATCAAGTAAAATGGTAAGAAGGTAAAAAGAATGTCCAGATATAAGATATAAAAAAAATTAAAGAACAAGTCATGCTTATTGTGATAGTACAATAACTGTAATATAAATATTGGGACGGTTTCACACTTAAGAAGCTCCGGCTTCTTAAGTGCGGAATTTCCCAAAATGACCTACTACGCATCTTTAAAGACCGCTTACTGTTGCGTGCTATTGCCACCTCGGGGTGGATTTAGGAAGAAGTGGGAGGGGGAGGGATTTAGATTAGCTGGAGGGGGGCGGGGGGAGAGGCATTCTCTTAAGAAGGAAATTACGCACGGTTATTTAAGGTAGCCCTATGGCACTTTTAAATGTCATAAGGTATCTAAAAACCAAGGGGCTGAACTAGCGAGTTAGGTGCTTCTAACTCACTCTTAGTTGTGAATACGGTCCTAAGAGAGGAAAGTTACTGGGCTAAACCATTGATTTTAGGGGAATCAAATTTAATCTGTTGCAAATAATAATAGAGTAGAGAGGTGGCGTTTCCCAGCCCAAGTCTAAATAGCAGTGTAAAAGTAAAGCTGGTCACTATCTGTGTGCAGTAATCAAAAGCAAAAATATATCCCTGCATACAAAGAATACAATTCACTTGACTCCCCCTAAAATCAACTTGGTTTTTCCCAGGAGTAACTTTCCTCTCTTATTTTTAAACTCTAAATCAGGTCGTTAATCTCTGTTGGATGTATATAATATATATGTATGTATACATTCTACAAACAAAATAGCACAGGATTTTTTGCATGTACACAGATATCTTTACAATCAATCTGGCCCAGAGTTGGAAAATGTTTTATCCATTTCTTAAACAATATGTTTTAAGTTCTTTAGTGTTTTATATTTCTAAAAAGCTATTACAATTACACAGTTTTTTTTTGCAAAAGAAAAATGGCAACCATTTGCCTTTACCAGTCTGTAACATGATGCTGTAAATATTGTAAACGGCCCTTGAACAGTCACATTTATTTATTCACGTCTCAGCTGACACCAGGCCTTTTTCTAGTTATATCCTCGTAAGCAGGTAAGAATATTCAGAATAAAATATATATGTATATTAAAAGAAACAACCAGTGTGTTTCTTTTTATGGCAATGTTATACTTCTTCCTCATTTTAAGAGGTCAGACAATATTATTTAATGCAACAAAGAGTAATAATGGATTTAAAGCAGCAATAGTGATTCCATTAAGTGACATGACATGTTTAAAACAGGTAGAAGTCAAATGAAACAAGGTCTAAATATTGACCAATCAGATACGGGAGTGTTCATCACTGTGTAAAAATCCTGGGTTCACAGATAACATGGTTGTGGGGGGGAGGATGCAATCACCTTTTCATTTTTGGTTGTGCAGCTTTAGTAAGCAGTATTTCACAAGCTAATAATAATAATACTAATAATAGTGGCTTTCTCTTCATTATCCTTTAACAGTACTATTATTTATTGCCCCTAGAGTTTTGTTTTATGCAGTAATAATAAAGTACTGTCATAAGCATGTGTCATTAAAATCCCTTTTGATTTAAATGTAACAACATATATAAACCCATGGGGAAAATCGCATAAAATGTTGATAGTTAATTAAATGCCTTTATCCTTTCACTTGAATCAGTTTCCTTGTGGAAATTCTTTTCTTTGTCATTATTGTTACATTACTTTCATCATGGGAACCAAATCCAATTACATCATTCAACTCTTACATTAACCCTGTGTTACCATTCAGGGGATCTGATATTTATTTCAGCACAAAGACATAAAAGATGAAAGAATGTCCATTTTATATATCCCATGCTGGGATGCTGACAGTGTTATTGGAACTTTTATGATCTAACTCTTCCACTACCATACCATGATGAGCAATTCTTCCACTCCTTAAGGAGAACATTCCACCCTTTGCATTAGTACTATTGCAGGAGTCTGAACCTTGAGCCGAGTCACTGGGTTGTACTTCAACAAAAATTCTGTTGCGTACCCCAAACATAAACCCACTGTTTTTCTTTTCCGAATATGTTTCTTTGTGCTCTCTTTCCATTGAGCACAGTTGAACTTTGAATGCTTCCTGAAAACCTCTCCTAAAGTTCTCATTAAAATAGCCATAAATAATTGGATTCACACTACTGTTGAAGAAGGCCAGCCAATGAGCAAAAGGAAATATATACACAGCAATTAGGTTAAGCTGGTGGTCATTGAGATTTCCATAGTCTGTAAGCAACATTAAAGTCCATAAGGGTAACCAAGAAAGTGTAAAGAACAGTGCTACAATAATTAACATGTTAATGACCCTTATTTTCCGCTTTGAAACCCTACGACCTTCATTTTCTTCAGACACGGATCCTCGGATTGGGGCGGATGATTTAAAGAGTTTGAAAGCGATGCGAGCATACATGATGACAATCAAGGTAAGAGGAGCAAGATAAATGTGTGAAAAAAGGACAGTTGTGTAAATCTTCCTCATCTCCTTGTCTGGCCAAGCTTCCCAACAAGAATAGAGAGGATAGAAGTTGTTGTAGTCATCTACCATAAAGTGGTAGTCGTCCTTAGTCACAGTTAGAGTGACTGCCGATGGGCACATGATGATCAGAGCTAGAACCCAAATGATGACGATGGTGAATATAGCTTTTCTTAGCGTTAATTTCTCTCGGAATGGATACACAATGCAACGAAACCTGTCATGGAAATAAAAGAAAAAAGGAAATGACAGAGTTACAAAATCTAATAAGCAATTAGCAATTATTATGACCAGTTATGCAGGAAATGTAAATGATAATAATGTAAATAAAAATAATGTAATGATAATCAGTGCAAATACAAATGATAGTTTTTGAAGTGTCAAATCAATAATTAATGACTAACAACAAAGAATTATAATGTGACAAAAGCATATTTGAAAACAAATATCTATTCTAATCACTTTAATAAAAAAAAGATTATTCTGCATTTGCATGTGAGCTTTGCGTCAAAATGTGTATGATCAAAAGGATTTGTTTGCCTCATCAGATTTGTGTAACGTATTATCATACATGGATTTTGCTAAAAATAAAACATCACAGCATTCGGCAAATAAAAAATGTGTAATATACAATGTGTTAAATATTATATTATATTTAAAAACCATTACATAGATGAATTGAGCAAGATATGACCTTTTTAAAGCAGAATAGCGGAATAAATTTGTAACTAATATAAACCTTTCAAGTAAATGTGCATATTAACTTTAAACGTATACTTTTCAATGATACACAAAAGAGGAATACATTTTCTTTTTACTTCATTATTTTATTTCTCAAGTGCCATATAACTAGTCTCATGTTTTTGCTGATTCATAAATCAGGGATAATTGTTACTTGCTGCTATAAAATTCACAGAAGCACAAACTTTTTCACTCCTGGCTGCTAGAGCAGTCATAATATAGCCCTCTCTGCTAGTTGCCTTTCTGTTTCCTTGGTTGTTGCTAAGCAACTGGAATACACTATCTCTGAAATGCCTGCAGAAGCCACTCCAGATGCTAGCCTGATTAATACCTCTCAGCTGCTGCCTAACAGCCAGGATTCAGACCAATCAGAGCTGGGAAGCTCTGATTGGTTGTTTAGTGTTTAAATACCAAGTAAGGAAAACTCTCCCTTGCTGGTGATATTGCATGCTCTAGCCATTTTGTCAGTTTGCTTCTGGATTGTTCAACAGGATTCTTGTCTGGCTCATGCTCTGTTCTGCTGTTCCATTGTCTTGTTGTCATTCTGATATCTCTGCTCTTGTCTTTCCTTGTCCTGCCATTTGTTTTAACTGTCCATTACCCCTGCTCATCCTTGCTATTTGTGTTTATTATCTGGCTTCCTGCTTTCCTCTCACCATTGTGGGATCTTTTATCCCATCCTGTTTGGTATTGTTGTTAGTCAGTGTTGATCTCTGTGTGGTTTGTTTCAGTCCTGTTTGTTTGTTTGTGTTCAGTCCTGCTGTGATGTCCGACTCCCAAACTCTCCATGCTACTCCGGTAGCGACCACTGGGGGGCGTAACATGCTGGGTGTCCTGCAGCCCAGCCTATTCCCACCATCAGGGGCCCTAGCAAAGGCCAGGCCCCAGTCAGACTCTGCGCCCTGGTGTGCGGTCAACCCGGGTAACGCAACAATAATTTTATTGTTCACTGGGGTTTAACTGAAGTTTTGAATGGACATGGCTGCCGACTAACAGCAGATATTGGTTCCAAGTGACAGTCCCTGATGAAGTTTGCAGTGAAGACACAGAATAAAGAGAAAGGTCAGGTAAGGGTTAACAGGAGCAATGAAGGAGCACAAGGAGGTAACATGCTGGAGCAGTGGTAGGGTTAGCTGGAAATGCACTGGAGTTCCATTAAAATTGCACAGATTCAACCGGAAATTCATAGTAATAGCAATGAAATATGCACAGGGAGCTGCTAAGAACTCACTGGAGCTATGGGAAATGCACAGGGATTTGGCAAATCACAGGAGCAATAGAAACCTGCACAGGAATGCTGAATGCACAGGTTGCAAAAGAGTTCACAGGGAATCACTAGAATCCACAATGAATTACAGGAAGAACAAGGAGAATGAGTGCTCAGTCCCTTTTTACCTGTTCTATTGAATGTATGTTGCTGTCGGCCTGGATCTTATAATGCCTGAATGTTCATAGGAGAGATTCACAAATTTTCTTCCTATCTCCTGTAAGGTTTCCGATGAGTATCTGAAACCCAAGCTGCAGGTAGAGGTGTAAGGGAATCTCAGATGTTAGCTGTAAATAATAAGGAAAGGAACAGAGGCAGATGGTTCATGATAATGATTATTGTGGGCCCAGGGAAGTAACTCTACTGAATGACACATACAAACAGGTCTCCAAGATCTCAGAGAGGAATGAAGAGAGCTATTTTAGACAGATGGTCCACTAATAGTTATATGGTGGGGAATAAGTCGAATGCAGGAGGATTGGTCACAAAAGTGAGATGTGCATTAATGCTGTGAGAGATATTAAGGCCTCTGGTGTCTGAGTGATGCATTTTGTATAACCATGTATTAGTGCTTACTGCAGCTTTAAGGCGTTACAAGGACACCTACTCATGCCTTGTTGTTTTTCTGTTCTTTTCCATGTTTTGAGTACATGTCTGGGACGGTGCCTCAACAATCATCACGCCATCCTTATCAAGGACAAGACAACTCACGAGAACGAGCTTCTCACGCGCAAACTAGACGACTTGTAGTTTTCCTGTTTTCTCATTTCTTATCTTTGTACAAATAAAGCTACTCTGGCTGTGGGCTGGTCAGATCAGAACAAGCTTCAGCCTTTACCATCTGAGTCTTTTCTCTGTCTCTATCGATCGATACCCACAGGTACACCTTAGAAGCCAGAGTCCAGGGAAGAACAACTTTAGTGTCATCTCTGACAGCTTCAGTGGGGGCTCGTCCGGGATCCCCAATATATCGGACCCCATATACAGGTAAAGGCTGGAGCAGACCTCCAGGACAGACTCTGGGGCACTTCTGCTGAGAACACTGGGTACATGCTGAGACAAATTGCTGGGAAAAAATGTTGGATGTCTTGAGTCATTAACAGCTATTAGTAGCTTCTTGTTATCAAAACTACAATTTTCTGAACTCCAGCACTGTCTGGAATAATAAGCCCACTGCAGTTGTCTTCTTGAGAGATTCCTGAAATCAACTGTCTTCCCTGGAGGAGGTTTATTGGCAGGTTGAGTGACTATCAGTTAATAAATGGGATAAGGTGTATATCTTCCGATTTTTGGACCCTGGTTGAACCAAAAGAAAAGTAATGCCCACTTTGCTTTTCAAGGATTTAAACATTAGACAGTCTTGAGTTTTTCTGTAGTCAGTTTTTGTGGTCAGTGTTATAAGAGGAAAATGGGCTCCTTCAGCAAATGCCTTAATTCTTCTAAGGGGAGCTTCATGGCAAGCAGTTCCTTGTTACCTATGACATAGTTCTTCTCCGCAGGTAGGAATTTCCTTGATAATAATTCACAAGGCTGCTATTAACCATCTGGAGTGTTCTGTGATAGTACTTCTCCAACACCCTTAAATGGGGCATTGATTTCTAAAACATATGGTGCTGAAGTTGGTGAAGTCAACAGGCTGAGACCAGTTGAAAATGATTTGTACCTTTTCATATTCAGTTCAGATCAGGAAATGTCTCAAGAAGATGATGGATTCAGTCTTAAAGATACATTTTTTGAATTAACAATACAACTCTAAAATGTCAAATACACGTAAAACTTACCTTCTACTGAGCCTCTGAGTCCACTGGCCGGCGCGTGGGTAGCGCATTTAATTGTGGCTCCCTGGGCACCACCATCTTGTGCTCGTGCATCCTGGCTGTTGCTTAGCAGCCAGGACGCAATCTTTTCTACCGTGAGGGGTGTGTCGGCTGCTGCCAATAGCAGGGAAGCAGCCTCTATATCAGAGCCAACATGACTAGAAAACGTTGCCGGTTATAGAGTCTGCTAGCTAGGCTCTTTCTCTCTCTTTATTGTTGCCAGTTTTTCTGTGCCTTTTATGATTCTTGATTGCCCCTTGCCTTCCATTGTTTTCCTTGTTGTGTTCCCATCCTCTCCATTGTTTCTTGTCTTGGTTTGCTAATTCTGCTGTGTGCTAAGTGTTTCTGTGTGTATTAGCCCCTTTTTTAGTCCACTGTCTCGATGTCTGTCTCTTTTGTCACAGGTATTTCTGTGCTCTTGCCTCTTTTGTATCACCATGTTACATCATGGATTGATGTATCCTGTTTTGCCTCTACAGGCAGACCTGGACCAGTTATTCCTATTGGTGGACATTTTTATTACATTTTCCTAGAGGCTGCTGTTGAACACTCTCTTCTGGACTAATCATGTGCTATGGTTTTATCTATCCCATCATTCCAGAGCTAGGTGTGGGTCTTTTTTTCCTGCTTCCTGTTACCTGCGCTGCATGTTTGGTTGCTCCTCTCATCCGTGGTAATGTACCCATTTATTCTTGTCTGTGTTATCATGGATCTCTGCTTTATACTGCTACGCTCACACTTTGTGGACTTGATTTGGTTTTTCTTACATACTCCCTGAGGATTTACTACACCTGCATATTGCTTCTGTTGATTCACTTGGACTCTTTGCATTCCCGGTATTCTTGTGTTTTCTACCTGTAATCTGTGCTTATTCCTGCATTATCTGCATACTCCTGTGTTACTTTCCCGTTCCATCTGCGCCATTCTGTAATAAACCTCACCAGTTCCTGAGCTGCGTGTTCTGTTGTCATACAAATTGTAACAGCACCATGGTGGTCTGTTTATATCAGTCAGTTAAGGTCTACTAAGCTGCATTAGTTCCTGAGTTGATTACACACAAATTAGTTCATCAAGCTCAGATGGCAGCATTCAGGTGGATAATTTGGTCTGAGACCTTGTCAAAAGATCACAATGGACCGGATTCAGAGTTCCGGCTATGTGCGATGTGAAATCGCACAAACTAATTTGCCTACTGGCTATTCAAGGATGCACTTCCGTGCATCCTATAGCCCACTCTGAATAGCACGTAGGGTGCTGTTCAGAGTAGTATGCTTTTAACATTGCCACATATGCCCCCTCAAAAAATTTAATGCCAAAAAAATGCACATAATATGGCCAGAAAATAAAAATTAAAATACTTACCTGGTCTGATGGGGGTTCAGACTGAATTCTCGTTCTCTCGATACTTGTGGCAGTGACCAAAGGGTATAAATATACCCCAATGACAGTAAACCTGTCATTAGCGTCGGGATGTCCTGCAGTGCAGGACAGTTAGCGTTGTGTGTTAAGGTTTTTTTTTTGCCAAGAGTCCCCCCCAGATTAAAAGCTTAAAAGACTGGACTCCCATCAGACCAGGTAAGTATTTTTCTTTTTATTTTCTTTTTTATTTATGTTGGGGCATATGTGGCATTGGTTTTTCTTAGTTAAGGGGCACTTGTGGAATGTATTTATTTTTTTTTTTTTTGGTGGGGGCACGTGGAGCTTTGCATTTTTTGCAGTGTATGTTTTTTTTCAACTAAATGGGCATGTGTAGGGATTTGGGACAGGGCATGCTGCCGACAGTAGTTCTACAAGCGCTAGCATGCCTTGTCATTCATGGGCATGCTTGTGCCTGTAGTTCTACTACCAACAGTATGCCCTGTCGGCCGGGACTTTATTTGTTTATTTTTTACACAGGTTGCGGCAGCGGGGCAGCCGGGGGAAGGGGTTAATTTTTAACTAAACAGGGCTTTTTTTTAACATTTTTTTTTTTCTGCTCCGGTGCACTCCGTAGGGCTTTTTCCACATCCAGCAGAGCTTTTCTCGGATGCTGGCAGATACCATAAACTCCGCCAGCAATCCGACTTCCTTCCGCATTTAGCGCATGTGCAGTTCCTTAAAAAAAGCATTGCATGAAATTCACACGGATGCGATACTCTGAATCAGGTCCAATAACAGTTTTCTTATTCTAGGCTAGAATCCTGAAATGAACTTGATGTAGGCAGCTGATGCTGTTCTTCCATGCTCATCAAAGATTTTGCAGATGGCAGACAGGAAGCTGTCTAAATTGGACAAAATAAGATATAACCTTTCCCAGAGAAGTGAAACCCAGATTAGAGCTTTTTCAAACAACTGTAAAATGATTTAGACCCTCAGCACTACCAGTAGGAAAGTTCTCTGTTTACAGCTCAAAGGGAAATTCTGCATTGATTGAGGAAAGCTCAGCAGACTTTGGGGTTCTCATAAAATTTGACTGGTGTGATAAAGCTCAGATGAGAAGGTTCTGGAGATGGTTCCATATGTTGTACCAGTGATGTTTGAAAAAAAACTCCATGTGAGTGGACAGTTCCTGCAAGAAACTCACCTCAGATTATAATTGGACAGATTCTGTCCCAGGTGTTTGTTTCCCTATCGGATCCCTAGGGCCTGTGAAAATTGTGAGGCAGTCTGGTTTTGGGGTATCAGGTTCAGAGTCGCTTGTACAGATGCTAGAGTGTTTGAAGGGGATATTTGGAGCCTTAATGTAATGAGGGTCCATAGGGGTTATTCTATTGAATGAAGAGGACTAGATATGGAAGAACGCTGCCAATGATTTAACAAGTGGATAAATGCAGGCAGAAAAAACAAGCTGGGCTTTACAGAAGTTCATAGGAACAGAAGATCACTAGAGTGGTATACACTGAGAGTAACATTGTCAGAAATATGCACAGGATACATTTTTTGCTAGCAATATGGATAGAGTGATGTAGGTTTAAATAGGGCAGCCTGTGGGACCATTGGCTGGTATCATGTGGTCTGAAGAAGTTGGCTGTGATTGGAGAGAGGAATTTAAGTGGGTGGTAGCAGGATAGCAGCACCCATGCAGGCCATGGAGACAGATGTCAGTAGTGGATGGATGCAGATCAGAGTCAAGTACAGCAGCAGGACTCTTATGTAGCGAGCGAACAGGCCCCAGGCATACATATATGATAGAATGGAGGCAGCGATGGATGCTGAAAGAGGACTTATGACCGCTTTGTTTGAGACAGTGCTGGTATGTCTCTGAGGAAACCAATGCTGTAGCCTGGTTGCTGATCCTGGACATGGCTTTCTGGTTTTTGTTCTCTGGCATGCAATATTGTCATGGGCTCAGTAAACCAAAATGCACACCCACTACAGTAGGTGCTGCTGAACTATAGGGCATGGGGCCTGATCCAGCGCTACGAAAATTCGCAACGACGGGCGAATGCGAACGTACGCTCGTCGTATCAACCTACACGCCCCTAGCACTCCCATAGTAAAAGTAGGTGCTGCTGAACTATAGGGCCTGGAGTTTAACACTTTTCTCTAGGGACTCTCGTGGTGGATGTGGACATGACTGCTTGGAGCATGCAGGTTGCAGTCCATAAGGATAACTATCAGCGAAGAAGGGATACAGATAGAAGCTTAAGGACCGCTAGTAAGTCCTCTATAGTTGTATGGAATGGAGGCACGGATACTTAAGACACTGCGAGTGGTGTGTAGCTTACAGGTAAGTGCTCGGTAGCAGTGCTGGGTGGCAAACAGAAAATAGACTACAGTACGTTGCAGATGGAATTACACACCGGCTCATTTTTCCTGTGGTGCTAGTGCGTAAAACCTAAGGTAGGGTTCGGTGTAACAAAGTGTTCTCCCCTCACACGTATGAAACTTGGATCTAACTAGTGGAATTCTGTTGATGCTGCAGAGGTAAACTTCTGGATCCAGTCCAATGTGCTTTTAGATCTACAGTAGAGGTGGAAGCATGCCAGAGTCTGTTGAAATATGTAGTTGCTTAATAATACTTAGGGTTTATTTCCCCCAATATTTAGACTCACTACTCATCTTCTTGTTATAGTAAATGTAACCTAAATATGGGGTAGGGCAGCACATATTTATAGGTTTAGAAGAAATTCAGCTATGTGCACTAATAGGCTACAGGCAGTGAACTAGACTTAGCTGAGAGGCAGCAGTTGACTGACACACAATCATCACTTACAATATTTCCATTTCATGTACACCAAACTTCCTACACAAGTGGCACATGTATCTCCCTACATTAATTGAACCCTATTATGAGGGATACATTCAGTACAGTTAAGGAGGAATACAGGGATTTATTATGGGACATATTGGACTGGATACAGACTCCCGCATGTACGGAATGCATGAACTCCCCTTGTCACTCCCCTCTCTCGTGCAGGCTTTATGGCAGCTTACTCTACCATAAGCCTGCCAGATCAGCGGTCCGTATCAGTGCTGATCAGCACAGTTGTGGGATACCCCTCCCGCACTGTACCATTACCATGTACATGAAATGGCATTGTATGGAACTAAGTTTCATATGATGCTAGGAACACTAGTGTTACTAACGTAATACTAGCATAACATCTGCGTGCGTAATTGGTCTGACGTTATCAACTCTGAATCCGGTCCATGGTCATTATGCCCTTTAATAATGGTCTTTATTTTTCTTTAATTACTCTAAAATTACCCATCATAATAAGTCTTTATATCTCACACCCTATAAAAAGGGTGTGGGTTGCTGCTGCAAACGGCCCTTTTTGGAAAGGGCCATTCTCTACCAGCAGTTCCAAACTGGCTGAGAAATTGATTGCTTTTTCCTTGCAGAAGCAAAGCAATCGATCCCCACAAGAAAGAAAATGCTGGTTTGAATGGTAAGTATAACTTTAACCCCAACCCTTATCCTAATCTTTAGCTTAACCTTCGCCTTCTTTTTCCTAACCCTAACCCTCCCCTCCATTACCCAAACCCTCCATTCCCTGCAGCCTTACCCTAAGACACCCCTCCCCACAGCCTGACCCCAACCCTCCCTTTTCATTACCCAAACCCTAACCCTCCCTTCCTCACTGCCTAAACTTAAAACTCCCTTGAGAGTGTTACTCACCTCTCCGGTCAGTGTGGCAGGCCTGCAGCGGTATTTCCGATCAGCATACTTACCCATTATAAAAATACATTTTGAAAATGGTGGCCTTTTTCGAAATAGAGATAGACGAAAATTTGCTTTCAGCTGTTTCTACTTCTAAAAGACTCCATTCATGATGGCGACTCCCACCGCTATAATAGGGCTCTATATGATATAGTACTCGATTACTGGGGGAATTCAGAGCCATTTTATGGCATATAATCTGAGTACAATTAGAAAGGAATAAAGACCTTTATTATAGTTTATATTCCGCATATTAGAACTCTATATGCCCCATAATAAAGATCTTCATTCCTCATTATTTGATCTGGGGGCCCCTTCAAAATTTTACTATGTCACCCACAATGTCTTAGCTAATAATGCACCTGGTCCTTTACTATATGCTGTATTTATAGACACACATGCAAATTCTCAGCTTCTGCAGGTGCATGTAAAGAAAGAAACAGTTAAATCAAATCAAAGGCACTCCAGAGATCTAAAAAAAAAAAATAAAGCAAAGCTGTATATTACAAGCTATTTATTACAGCATGGTCTTGTAGCACCATGCTGTAGTAAATAGCCTGTAATAGGCTTTGCTTTATTCTTCTGCATCAAGTCTCCGGAGTGCTTCTGATTACGTGTGTGTGTGTGTGTGTGTGTGTGTGTGTATATATATATATATA
>WWET01002202.1:101786-123441 GCA_011038615.1 Limnodynastes dumerilii
GACAGTATGTGATGAAGGGGCAGCAGATGGAGGACAGTATGTGATGAAGGGCAGCAGATGAAGGGGGACAGTATGTGATGAAGGGACAACAGATGAAGGGGAGCAGTATGTGATGAAGAGGGGCAGCAGGAGGACAATATGTGATGAAGGAGGACAGTATGTGATAAAGGCCAGCAGATGAAGGACGACAGTATGTGATGAAGGGGCAGAAGAAGAAGTGGCACAGTATGTGATGTAGGGGCAGCAGATGAAGGAGGACAATATGGATGAAGGGACAGCAGATGAAGGGGGACAGTATGTGATGAAGGGACAACAGATGAAGGGGAGCAGTATGTGATGAAAAGGGGCAGCAGGAGGACAATATGTGATGAAGGAGGACAGTATGTGATAAAGGCCAGCAGATGAAGGACGACAGTATGTGATGAAGGGGCAGAAGAAGAAGTGGCACAGTATGTGATGTAGGGGCAGCAGATGAATGGGTGCAGTATGTGATGAAGGGGCTCAGTATGTGATAGAGGGGCAGCAGATGAAGGAGGACAATATGTGATGAAGGGCAGCAGATGAAGGGGGGCAGCAGATGGAGGACAGTATGTGATGAAGGGCAGCAGATGAAGGGGGACAGTATGTGATGTAGGGGCAGCAGATGAAAGGGGGGCAGTATGTGATAGAGGGGCAGCAGAGGAGTAGGGGCAGTATGTGATGAAGGGGCGCAGTATGTGATGAAGGGAAGGGGCAGCAGATGAAGGGGGACAGTATGTGATGAAGGGGCAGCAGATGAAGGGGGACAGTATGTGATGAAGGAGGACAGTATGTGACGAAGGGGCAGCAGATGAAGGGGGACAGTATGTGATGAAGAGGCAGCAGATGAATTGGGGCAGTATGTGATGAAGGGGCAGCAGATGAAGGGGGACAGTATGTGATGATGGGGCAGCAGGGGATAAAGGTGACACAGTATGTGATGATGGGGCAGCAGGGGATAAAGGTGGCACAGTATGTGATGAAGGGGCAGCGTGTGTATATTTGTATATTTATTAGCTACATGTATTGTATTTTTAATGTCTCAATATACGATATGATGTTATGACTGGCTGATAGTTTTCAGCTGGAATATTGGGTATAAGAGAGAGACAGAGAATCCAACCACCCCATGGCTCCTGATGAAGTCTCCATGACGAAATGTGTAAAGGCGGGATTGCATACCTAAGCCTCCAAGCCTGCAGCAAGATTTTGGGACCAGAGCCATGTAGTGGAGTTCGTTTGTTCTGGAACACCGGCAGAACTCCCAAAGGTTCCCTATTGCAGACTCTATTTTACATGTGAAGTTTCAAGTATTGATCTGGTACATAGCACTCATGTATTATAAATGCTGGTAATAAAAGTTTTATGCACTATGAAGCTCCCCCTTTCCTGTTTGCAATTATAGATTCAATAAGGTGCAGACAACAAGACTGCACAAAAATTTTAAGGGGAAGCCGCAGTACTTATACAGGACCTAGTGTTACTGCAGATTTGCTTAACAATCTCCATATTGCCTTCTATCAGCCATTTTTGTCTTTTGTCTTTTGTTTTTTACAAACTGTTGCAATCTCATGCACCCTATGAATTGAATGAATGAAAATTTGTTGATCGTTATGAACAAACATATGACATGACAGCAGTCATTTATTGTATAGCATGTTCATGTAGCCATAAATATATAGGCATGACAAATAACCTCAGAAAAATGGGATATATGAACATTTGGGGAACATTCGCAATGCTAGGGTGGAACTGGATAGATTCAAATTTATAGAGGGAGTGTTGTGGTGCACACATTACAAAAACAAGAAGCTAAACATATTTCTGGAGCCAGGGCACCATATTCAGAGATGGAAAATAGGGGAGGAAAGTTACTCCTGGGCAGTGCTTTTTTTTGTTATAGAACGCACCAGAAAGACATCTTTATTGATGGATTTTCCAAGTTTTTAAAGTTTTGGTGCCATAATCATTAAAACGGTACATGTGGGCTACTTGTGTGTCGAGTCCGATGCATGCGTACTTCGTCCGTGCTGGTTGTTATGGCACTGCTCAGCTTGTGGCACTGCTCGGCTTGTGATTGGTCGTGTGGTCACGCGCGAGTTGATGTGAGTTCCGGCACCTTTTTCTTCCAAAAAAAAAGCACTGCTTCTGGGCAAAACCATGTTGATTTCAGTGGGAGTCAAAGTAATGTTATTGTTTGCAAGCAAGAAGAATACTTTGCTTTTGCTTATTGCACACAGATATTGATCAGCTTTACTTTTACACTGTTATTTAGAATTGGGCTGGGAAAAGTCACCTTTGTCTCTAATAATGTTTGCAACAGGTAAAATTTGACTCCCCTGAAATCAACATAGTTTTGTCCAGGAATAACTTCCTCTCTTATTTTAAATCTCTGAATCAGGGCCTCTATGACCAATGACCATCTGAAATTTGTTTGTAGCTGGGATAGGCAAATGCTGCACTGTGTTTGATCGTATGTTCTCTCCACGATCAATTAATTAGTAACTTTTTTTTTTTTGGTAGAAATTCTGTTTAGACCTGTTGCTAGATAATTTAATTAGAGACCATATGTTGTAAACTCCTACACTCACCACAGCTCAATTAACATATCACAGACTCTCTGTCCCTGTAACTATGGGCAACAGCCCTTACTCATTAACCTATTGCTATACTTTACAAATATATAATACTATTGTCATACTTAACATTCACAATATATAATAAAATTCATGACGTAACTTTGAAATACATACATAAGTGCTAGGAATGAAACCTTGAATCGTTGTACACCAATATTGCCCGAAGATGAATTTTGCCACTGCCAGTTTATTAACATTTTTAGTGCTGGCCCCTTTAAAATAATAAGTGCAATGGCTGGAAAAGAGTCATACATGCCCACATCTACAGTACTAACAATTATTTACTAACTTATAACTAGGGTGCACATTCTTCATGCCTTGAATGTCATGAACATCGCAATTGTTGCTTTTATACATGTCAGACCATTTAATACAGAACAATGGCTTACTGATTATAATGAATGTTTAAAATGAATGTCCTTTTTTTTAATATTTCATTAAAACAGACTTTGTAAACAAACGCTTATTTTTTATTGCTTGTTTAGGTTCTACTGAGTTACTAATTTTAACTTGGAACCTGCTGGCGTTTTGGATATTTGATTATTGATCTTTTTCAACAATTTGTTGATTTCACAATTCCTAGTTAATACTAGACATTTTCTTGTATTCAGGAGAATTTTCTGTGCATTGGAAATATTATTAGCTCTCTTTCTGAAAGACTGAGTTTTGGATGGCAGTAGAACATTCAAGATAAAATGGTAGAAATAGTTTCAGTTGCATGGGCAAAGACAGTTGATGAGAGATCAGGAGTAGACATGTAAATTTGTGTTTCATATGCACAGAGATGATACTAAAGTCCAAATCACTTTAATAGTTGTCCAAGGTAAATGGTAGCAATAGAGCAAAGCAATGGCCCTAAGACTGAGCCTTGAGGTACTCCAAAAATAAAGAAAGATTAGGAGAAGTAAGTCCAGAAACACAAATACTGAAAGTGAGATTAGATAAGTAGAATGTGAACCAAGAAAGGGATGTGTCCTGAAAATGTGTGGTTTGCCGCTGCGATCAATTGGCATATTTACCCATTCAAAAACAAAATTCTAAAATGGCTGCCTTTTCGAACTTGACGAAAATTTACTTTCGGCTTTCTCTACTTCTTAAAGACAGCATTCAGCGGCGGCGACTTGTTAAAAGCAACAGAAACATCCAGGAGAATTAGAAGAGAGTTTTGGTGGAAACAAAAGCTGACTGAAGAGGGTCTAGAAGAATGTGTAAAGAAAGAAAGTGCTTGAGCAGATTGTAGTAAAGTCATTCAAGCAGCTTTAAGGGGCAAGTAGGATGCTAAATGGGCTAATAATTTCAGAGAGTTGGGTTTTAAAAGAAAGAAAATGCCCCAACAACACTGCCATTAATCAGTAACTAACTATGCCATGCTGTCTATAAAATAAGATGCAGAAACATTAATTACTTGCATTCAGAAATATATGATCAGCCACTAGCCACTTTTAATGCTTTTTTCTGTGGAGAGTCCCTGTATTGGGTCATATATCATGTGTCTTTAGATTGAGATTTATAGTAACGCAACTGAGGCTCTCCTTAAGGACCGTATTCAGAGATCCGTTTCTTTAAAATACGCAAATATACGCACGGCCATAGCAAGGTAACACCCATGACAATCCCCTCACACGGACGTGTTGAAGGTGACTTACGAGTGCCTCGACCCACCCGTATGTTTAAGTCTGCATTTCCAAGCGTATATTGCTGCCGTACATGCGTATCTAACTAACCGTGCCCTCACCTCACCCTCAAATGGTCATTTAAATGCTTTCCCCCGACCACTTCCACGCATCTTTCACCGGATGGATTACAAACAAGCCCCTCCGTACGGATCTTCCCACGTACGATTCACAAGTCTGTGCCTAATGGACTTCCATGTGTAAAATCAACGTAGACCGTACATTTAGTTACTACGCATGCGCGGATCATCAGATCTTAAAAATATGCACGGAACTTCTCGCAAATACGGTTCTCTGAATACGGTCCTAAATCTCCAAAATAGCTTCTGTAGACCAATACTCCCTGCCAGATGCTGATCCCAGACATTTCATTAAAGAATACCAAAAAGTTCTCCAATCATATTTACTGACCACAATAGTAAATATTAATATATGAAAACTTTAACAGTAAATTAAAATTTTAATGTACATATGTATAATAAAAGACATAAATAAAATTAGATGCATACAATTCAGAAAAGATGGTGATATTATAGTTCATCAAAGTCAGATCAGCTTATATTTTATAAACAGCACTCTGGCTAACCTCCACCTCTGTTACTCCCTGGCAGTATCTATAGAGCTACGGCATGCTACTAATATAGTGTAGCAGTTGGCCATGGATATTAAAGTGAATCTGATGAGGGGGCCCCGGTGGTGAGTGCCCCAGTTCAAACCCCATAGGGGTGGCTTTGACTGATATAGATGATGATTCACTTTTAACTTTTTATTTCTGCGATAATGTCTGCGATAATGAAGTTAAAAGTATTTACAAACCATGGATCCATGTAGACATAGCATCTGGCTGGCCTATTCTTGGAGCCTTAAAGTTTCAAAAATAGTTTCCATGGACTGAAGCTAGACATGTTTCCAAACAAAGGTGCACAAAATGCTGGTTGCTCAAATGTTTAGTTTTTTTTTGGGGATTGGAGTAATCAGTGCATAAAGATTGCAAGATTTCATAAGACAAGGTGAGTTTGCTGATTGTAGTTAAGGTTGGAATAAGCACATAAGATATGAATATTGTGTACTGTAATATTGTGTACCTGGATATAGTGTATCTGCACACCGAGAACTGTGATATTGTGTACCTTAACAGATGCATACAATTCAGAAAAGATTGTGATATTATAGTTCATCAAAGTCAGATCAACTCCTGAAAACATGTTTGATCAATTTCTAATACAAGGGCCACCCCTACGATTGGGGGGCCCAGGGCAAAGCTTCCTCTGCTCCCCCACCCAGCAACCGCCGCATGCGCAGTTTGGTCACCGACCTGCACATGCACAGAGTGATGCTTGACCTGTGCAGACTGAGGTAGATTAGCTGTTTATAAACAGCACTCTGGCTAACCTCCACTTCCACCTCTGTTACTCCCTGGCAGTATCTATAGAGCTACGGCATGCTACTAATATAGTGTAGCAGTTGGCCATGGATATTAAAGTGAAGCTGACGAGGGGGCCCTGGTGGTGAGTGCCCTAGTTCAAACCCCATAGGGGTGGCTCTGACCAGTACTGATATAGATGATGATTCATTGTTGGGGTAAAGGGCTCTATTTACTAAGCACCTTTAACTTTTTATTTCTGCGATAATGAAGTTAAAAGTATTTACAAACCATGGATCCATGTAAACCTAGCATCTGGCTGGACTATTCTTGGAGCCTTAAAGTTTCAAAAATAGTTTCCATGGACCAATACCCCCTGTTGGCTGCTGAAGCTAGACATGTTTCCAAACAAAGGTGCACAAAATGCTGGTTGCTCAAGTGTTTTGTTTTTCTTCGGGATTGGAGTAATCAGTGCATAAAGATTGCAAGATTTCATAAGAGAAGGTGAGTTTGCTGATTGTAGTTAAGGTTGGAATAAGCACAGAAGATAGGCTCAATTGTCAGGGATCAAGATAACAGGTAGTTGAGTAAGAAGAAAAAAAGAGAAGATTCTTCCTCTTCATTTGTGGGATGGAACGAGGACATGGTAACAGAATGCTGAGTAAAGGAGCTGAGCGGTATAATAGTTGAGCAGGAGAAGGATTACAATTATTCTCTGATTTTATAAATCTTATCCTTGTACAATGCAAAGTCTTGGGCACGATTGGAAGATGATGGATTTTACACAGGCAGGTTCAGTAGAGAATTACATTTACTAAAAAAGGTATTTAGAGTTAGAGGCATAAGCAAAAATAGGAAATTAATAATAGGTTTGTTTGGCTTTGTCAAGAAAAACAAAAGTATGGGAGTAATGACAGCTGCAAATGCATTCAAAGTAATAGATACTTAAACGTTTACATTACATTTATGTAGAAGATAGAAGATTCAGTGACAGTGATAAAGATAGATATTAAAATGCAGTCATAATATGTAACTTTCATTTAAAAACATCAATGAGCTGCACAGACTACAAAGAATCCAGCAGGGTGTGTTCAGGCTCTGCCCACTACTTTGTATCTAAGAAACATAAAACCGATAGCATTGGGAATGGAAAACTAACTGTAGACCCATTGTTAAAGTGTTGTGTTTATATGTATTTAAACTACACTTATCCTATAGTTAACATAGTTTTTTCCAGCTGTAGAAATGATCATTTCTGCTTTTACTGTATATCCACATTAAAAGTGCTTCTGTTTAATTTTAAGAGATGGAAATTTAAGCAGATTATAAATGTTATTTATTTTCCATAACATAAAAGAAAAAGGATCAAGCTGCAAATCTTATACTACACTAGCATCATAGGGATGACATTTAGGTAAATGTCATTTACAATAATACAAACAAAAAGGACAAAGAGCTTATTGTAGATGCAATGTGTTTATCAAGACGGAAATGAGGTGTGTGTGAGAAGTGCAGAAAGAAGATGTGCAATATGTTGATCTATGGTATAAATATTATTGCTATGAGGTTTTATGGAAATAGTGTCATAAAGGCTGGAGACATGTATATATAATGTGCATTCTGAGAATGTCTAAACAGCCTTTTCATATAATCAGACGATCAGTTCTTTTCTGTGGCTGTTTGGACCCAGTTCATTGACACTATGCTAATTCTGCATTTTGTTTTTGGCTGCTTGGCAACAATCTGAGTGTACTAAAGACCCAATTAATTTGATTTGTTTTGCTATTCATCCAAAAGCATGTGTAGTTAGATAAATATTGTTATCAGCATAAGTGATTGTTAAAATATATTAATGATTCATTTTCTTGCTGGCATATATTTATTATTTATTTATTATAAAAAAAATAGTTTATTACACTGCTGCTACAGCTACTAAGTTATTTATAGTATAAATATCTTTATTCATTTATTTTATTAATACTAGAGCATGCTTTATTTGGTGTTTTTTTTTCATGGTTTTTCAAATTGTTTTTTAAAATGATAAATTGAATGCCAACTGTGTTGATCTGTTTTGTGTTTGTTTATTTAATACTTTTCAGACGGGAAAAATACAGTCTATCTAAAAACTAAATATTGGCTATTCTGTTATATCCACTATGTACTACATAAAATATAAGATCATTGGGCCAGATCCAGAACAACGCTTGCGAGCAAATTTATGCGTGGTGGAGACGTAAAATCGCCTTTTAGTAAGTACTGCACATGCACACCATAGAAAATACGCTCAGTAACGTAGCGTAATTGTGAACGTATGGTCCATTCATGTATGTGTCAAGTAAATACTTACGTGTGGGCGTGCCAATTTTACGTTAGTCCAAATTACGTCTGAAATACATTCAGTAGGCGGGGGTTTGTATTTAAAGTGTACAGTATGGGCGTCCTTAGCTGCGTAAATACGTGTTGTCCATACGTACGTGTGTACGTGTTGCCCATACGTACGTGTGCGGATCACTGCGGTTACGTTGGCAAAAGTTAAGGCAGGGTTTGGAAAGCGTATATCTTGCCAAAATACGTACGTTCAAGGGGTGTGCCTAGGGGAGTGTATAGAACTTACACACACGAAAATACGCTACGCGAATAAACGTACGGCAAATTTAGATCTGGATCTACCCTATTATTGTAACTTCTGAACTTTTGATCTTCTGAACTTTACAATGTTTTAAAGTCACTGGAGATTTTCCAGAAAATATCATTTGGGCAAGTATTGTTATACAGAACTCCAACTGACTGGATCTTAAAAAAAAATAAAAAAAAATATTATAGTTAGAGAAGGATGATGAAAAGAAGTTAATGGTCTGACAGTGTTGCTGCGGCATTTTCTTTC
This sequence comes from Limnodynastes dumerilii, assembly GCA_011038615.1. Taxonomy (NCBI): domain Eukaryota; kingdom Metazoa; phylum Chordata; class Amphibia; order Anura; family Limnodynastidae; genus Limnodynastes; species Limnodynastes dumerilii. The sequence goes on from WWET01002202.1 coordinate 110,364, forward strand.
CAGATGGATTTTAAGACCTGGAAAGTGTTGTGTGAATTCAGTACCATAGCGACTCCATTTAATGGTTCGGAGTTAAGATTAGAGCTGAGTGGCAAAGAGGAGACAGACAAGAGGAGACAACAAGAGACGTAGTAACATAGGGCCTGATCCAGACCTACGGCAATAATACGCACCTTGGGCCTGATCCTGAGCTACGGCCGCCATCGCTAGTACGGCGGCCGTAGCTCTAATGCGCATGCGCCGGGCAGATGTTGCCCGGCGTTACTATGGAAACGCCGACCCAGACCTATGCCAATTATACGCCCTTGTGCGTAGTGTATTTACGCCAGCATACCTACGAAGTACACCCTTAGGCACTCCCCTCGGTTGACCGTATTTATGTCCGTCTTACGCCGACCAAGCCCTACCCTAACTTTTCTGAGCATAAGTGCATGCATCCATAGCATGCATGCATAGTTACGATGCTTAGCATGCCCATGATGTGTGATTTACATGCCTCACCCCGCCTCCGAAGCGTAATTACAGGTGTCGTATGTCTAGCACGTCCCTTCGTCTGTAATTATGCTGGTGATCATATTCTCGTAAGTACATTCAGAGTTTCTGGTAGTAACATGTTCCTCGCGCACGCGCACAACATGGAAAACAGCATTTTTACGACTATGCCGGGCGTAAAAATACAAGCAGGCGTAGGTCTGGATCAGGCCCATAGAAACATAGAAAGTCACAGCAGATGAGAGCCACATGGCCCATCCAGTATGCTGGAATGGTCAGATACAACCAAGTTTGGTACACTGAAGTAGCAAAAAAAGGCAGAGGCAAAGTTAAACAATAGCCAAGGTTTCTTTACAGGTATAATAATTCCCCAGATAGAATACAGTAACAGCAAAGATATTATAATACTTGTTTTAGCAAAATAATCTGGCAAGAGACACAGGAACATGCAAAATAGAAAGTCTTGGGGTAGGGCTAGTTGTTGGAGAATTAGTAGAACAGTTAAACAGGGGTTGACATAAAGTTAAAGACATAATTTTATCTGTAATGCCCCAAAGAGGCAAAGAAAATGGTAGCCTAAGACATCCCATAAAGATACTTTATGCTTATTTCACTCAGCAGCTACAGTATTCGAAAGGTAGTCAGTGCACTCTGTGTCCACATGCTGCATTAGGTACCCTACATGGAGTCTGGGATGAGTTTCTTAGTCACACACAATAAACTCCCTTCTGCTTGGAAACATTTCTAAATGATAAGCTGTGAAATGCAGGATCCACTTCTTTTCAGTACTACTATTATGTGGTATTAGACAGGAAAAGGAGTTGTCAGAATGAACTCTTTAACAATTCATTGTATGAAATAATTATATTTGTAAATCTAAAATCCCCAAATTTGTATTTGTAAATCCCCAAATCTCTACATAGTACTGATAATATTTGTGATAGGCACTGTACAATACATTTAATCTAGTTAGTGTATGGTTGTGAGTGACAAAAGTGGATATTTTAATGTGTGTCCTAGATTCCAAAATATATGTGACAATTTAGCGATGTTGCTCCTCTCCATCAGCACTCACAACCAGCTAGAAGTTCTGAGTGCTGTTTATAAACAACTTGCCAGCAGCTAATAGTGATATGTTGTCCTCTGCTGACAAACAAATGATGGTTCAACGTGCCTTGTGTCAGATCCTGATATATACATATAGGAAGCAAATAGAAATATAAGATGAAAAAGAGGATGCAGCTATGTGTCTTCTATTTGCCCTTTAAAACCGCATATACGCAATTACGTAACAAAATGATATATAGATTATGTAAAATAGTTACTACGCACGCATAGTAGCTATTATCAGTAATTTAAGGACGTATGTGCATTAAGTACGCAATTGGGAATCCGGTCCATAGTTTTTATCTACCTTAGTACTTCCTAGTAATTAGTATGTCAACAGTGATTGCTACTTTGTTAACCCTGGTAGACATCGTAAACAGTAAATTATTCAACACTTTTCTTACTACATTGGCCCACTAGAGGAAGTTGGCCATTGCTGCTCAGCTTTGGTTACCCTGATGACCAGCAACCCCTTGAGTCAACCCCCCAGACTTTCTTCCTGGCTTTGGTATTATCAATGTGATGACACATCCCCTGTGATGAGGCTAATGTTCATCTGATAGTTCCTTTGTTTAAAAAGGTGTTGGTATGTAGCAGGTCATTGAATGCTCATTAAGTGGTTGTCCACTCAATATGTGAAATGAACGAATTAAGGTTATAGAGGTTAAAATTATTCTTTTACTTGGTTTCAAAATTACATATACAATATATAAGATAAAAACACATAAACATTAACTAAATAACAAACAATTGCATGAACCTGCTGATTGTGGTAAAATAACTTATTATAGTTATTTACAGTATACCCAGTAAGGTGCATATAATGACAAATGCAATCGTACTCGTGTAGATGGAATAACAAAAAGACCAGTCCTCGGTCTGTTGCAGTCGACATCACAGCAGATGAGATCGAATAGAGGCTGGAGTTGCACCACAGGATAGAAATCAGCGTTGGATCATAGAATCAGGCAATTAACGCATTTCGGGATGATTCCCTTTCTTTTGACCAACACCTTTTTAAATAAAGAAACTATCAGATGAACATAACCCTCATGTGTTATCCCCTTGATATATTAATGCATTTTGGCATTTTATGAATTGGTGCTGTTGTCCCTGAGGTCTCAAATACAGTCTTTTAAGCACTGATTTTAGTCTCCAAAGTCATACTTATTACCAAAGTTTTTATTTAGGAGTCAGGACACTCCTGGGAGCCTTTAATTTGCTGCTTTTATAAAAAAAAATTAAACCCAGTTTTTAAAAAGATCCTGTAATCTTTTTTCCATTGTCTGTGGTCACCCTGCCCACAGCACAAACCAGCGATTTATGGTCTCCTCTTAGCTCTAACTAGCTCTGATTAGACAAAGGTCTTCCATCTATGAGTTCTATATGAAAGAGTTTGGGTGCTGATGGAGAGGTGCAACACCACTGTCTCCAGCTGAAGGCTGCAAACTATCAGCAACATTACAAGTCTCTCTCACGCTTACCTATAACACACTACCCTCTTTGCCACATATTCGCACCTTAGCATCGCCAATCTAGGTGACACAAACACCACAGGGAGCATATATTTTCAGGAGAGTGCAGCATCATTTTCATGTAGTGTCCCTGGTCTATGCTTTATCCTAGTTCATTTAGGCTTGGATATAATGTAGGGCCATTGCTTAACTACTACCCCAGGAGGTTTGACTATGTCATGTTTTTTACAAATGGTACACTCAGAAGCATGGAAGAAGATGTCCATGCTCTGATCCACCTCCTCTACCACCAGCTGCCTTTGAGTTGCTGTCAAAGCAGACACAACATTACCTTATTGCCCTCTGTTTTAATGGTGTTAGGAGAATTCTCAACCAGGTGCGGAGTCTAACCAGAGCCTGGTGTTCACTGGAGCTCCTGATGGTGGGGACAGGCTGGCTCGCAGGGCACTGTCAGGTTGAGGTCCCCGATTGACACCTCCTATGCGGGTAACACTGAGACACACATAGAAAATACCCAGTGCAACAAGTCACCACAACAACAGATAGACAGTGCAACAAACAAGGGCAGACACTCACCCAAGCACACAAGAAAAAAAACACAATCAGGCAGAGGCAAGGAGCAAGGGAAGGGTAGGAGCACAGAGGACACAATGGGCAGAATGGGGAATGGGCACTCAAAAATCACAAGAAGCAGCTAGCAAGAGGAGAGAAGATAACAAGAAGCACGGAGCAGCAGATGCTTTAACCAGCGGGGCTGGCGCGCACCTGCCAGTCTATTTACAGGGGAGGTTGGCTAATCAGGAGGCAGGGCCAGGGCCAGCTTCCCACAGCTAATAGAAGCTTGTCCCAGCTGTAATGCGGCAGCTGGGACCAATGATGAAAGTGCGCTGCCGGGAGAGAGAGGGAGAGTGTTCTGGCTGCCTAGCAGCCAGAACAGCTGACCAATAGGAGCCGGGTGGCCAGAAGAGTGAGGTGTGCAGCACCGCACATGGCTAATTTGCATGCCATCCGTCCCCCTGACAGCATGCAGGAAAAGGACACGCTGGCTGCAAAAAGATGGCTCCGGAGTAAGAGAGAGCGGGTAAGTCCATTACATGCAGAATCTGCAGCATGTAACAAATGGCTAGTGTTGAATTCACAAAATTGACACAAAATGAACTTCATTTATAATTCACAGTCAATAAACAACAAAAAATATATATGCCTATTTTTATAGACTCTTATAAATTTAGACCTGTTAAGGTGCTATTAGTAAAAAATAAACCTAAAAAGTAAGCAAATCAAACTAATCTCACTACAAAAAAATTTGTATCAATAGGATATTCTAAAAATTATTAATAGGAAAATAAGCTATTAAATATTGATAAATATTTGTCGAAATAAAAAAAAACATTTTTAGTATGAAAATGAACAAATATTCAATATAAAAAATAAGCATTTAAACATATCCTATTTGGACTCTGCCTAAGGCCGCTGTTGACCTGACTATATTAAGAAACAATATCTAAAAAAAAAAATGTATACATTTTATAATTTTTTTTCTTTGAGGGGAAAATGCGTTGCTGTTTGTGATATTGGTGCCTATGACATGATATATAAGATTACACTCATATGTTTGATAATATAATATATTTTACTTATTTGAGTAACTATAACTTGTCATTATTTTTTATTGGATATTAATAAAAACAAACCTGACTTTATATGTTGTATACTAAGGGCTTATGTCCGACACAATAGAAATCATTATTCTTGTTCTATTTAAAACTCTTGTCTTGTTGGTTCTGAAAATTCCCTATTTATATTATACTGGATATAACATAAAAGAAATGAAATATATATATAGGGTAGTTCAATATTCTTTGCTGTGCATAAGACATTCTTTTCTTCTGCTTGTAGATTTATTTATAGTGCTTTCTTTTGTTTGCCAAAGAGAGATCCAAATGTGAATACTGAGAAACAGTAACAGAGATGATAATTAAGATACGGATAGATAGTCAGAAGCTATGCCATGTTACAGCGTCTTTTCATTTGTAAATTGAATCATTCTGCCTCAAGTGCTTGAGATAAATATAAGGTGGGCAATAGTGGAACAGTAAGGTGAATCAACATCATAAAAAAACAGGATTCAATTTATTGCACCCATCTTGAAATAAAAAGAATTCATGAAGTGGAAAACAAAAGAATTGTTTTCTTTGTGAACAGTTTCTGACAAGCCATAGAAAATAATAACTTGGGCCGGATACAGACCTAATAACGACAGGCCATTTATGCACGCATGTAAGTGGCCTGATGTGCTGGAGGGGGCATGCGCCCTCCAGATGTTACACTAGTGTTACAATAATAACACTTGTTTAGCAAGTATCGCATAGAACATTGTTCCATGCTAGACCGTTTCCTAGGAAATGGGCTGTGCTTCCACTCCGCCAGTTAAAGTGGGCGGGGGGGGGGAAGCATGCTAACCCACACTTGTGCGGATCAGCGGTCGTACAGTTGTAAGATGCCATAAAGCCCGCATGGGAGAGGGGAGTGAAAGCGTACGGAATGCGTGCAGGGGTCTGGATCCCGCCCTTGCAGTGTAGGAAAACATTATTGAGAACATATGTTCAATGAAACAATAATGTTACTTTTATTTATTAGCATTAACAATATTAACAATATATATAGTTGCAAGATCAGGGTTGTTGTCTCCTGCGTTAATGTTAGTATTTCCCATAAATGAGCCAAGAAATAGTACATTAAGAAGGTTTTATATAGTCTAATTATCAATAGTGAGATTTATTGTTCAGTAGCACAACAAAACATAACATAGATTAAATCCTGGCCTCTCCAACCTCTAAAATACACAGGACAAAGTCCTGTGTCTGAAAAACACACAATGCTAACTGACAAATATAGACATCTCTCTCAGGGGGCTTCTGTCCTGCTCCACATGCAAGGAGAGATAGTAGACACTAAAGAAAAAGGGGCCAGATTTACTAATCTGCGAGTTTGTAAAACGGGAGATGTTGCCCATAGCAACCAATCATATTCTAGCTGACATTTACTAGTATGTAATAGGAAAGTGAGAGCTAGAATCTGATTGGATGCCATGGACATCTCCACTTTTCCAAAACCCGCAGCTTAGTAAATCTGGCCCAAGGACGGTCTGGTGGAAAAAGATTGCCTTCTCTCTCATATCCTTATCCCCAGGAACCCTTAAATATATATCACCTTTTCAGACCAATTATATGGAAATTCCTGTAAAAGTCTAGATGGATACTCAGAGAGATGAAACTCCTATGCTGTAAATTGATTAAGACGGGAAACCTACTTGTGACCTAGCCCTGTTGAAAGTGTCTTTCCTCTTAATTCTGGACGGCTCAAAACATGTGTACAGAAACACATTCATGTACGGTGTGAAAAGTACAGCAATCTAATTGAAGTGCACTGATATGCATCAAATTTGGAAGTATATATTTGACCCATAAAGCAGGACCTTTTTTTCCACTGGGATTGATGGGCAAGTGCCCAAGGCCCCATGAGTCTAGGGGGCCCTTGAGCACTGCTGCCCACTCCTGCTCCACAGGCAAGGAGAGAGAGTAAAAAAACCTCAACCTTTCAACCAACATTCACAGGTGCAACTCTCAATCAGCCTCACATCAGGCTGAAGACATTAAAGAAAAAGGGGCCAGATTTACTAATCTGCGGGTTTGTAAAAGGGGAGATGTTGCCCATAGCAACCAATCGTATTCTAGCTGACATTTACTAGTTTGTAATAGGAAAGTGAGAGTCTAGAATCTGATTGGATGCCATGGACATCTCCACTTTTCCAAACCAGCAGCTTAGTAAATCTGGCCCAAGGACGGTCTGGTGGAAAAAGATTGCCTTCTCTCTCATATCCTTATCCGCAAAAACCCTTAAATATATATCAACCTTATATGTATCATTAGGATAGTAAGATATTTCCTGTTTTCTTCTATTTTACATTTGAAAATGTGATCATTCAAGCTAAGAATAATAAAGAATAACATTTTCTATATGACAAGTATGGGTCTTTTGAGAATCTCTACATCAGAGTCTTCTTTTGTACAGTATGTTGGGATATTGTAACTTGCTCTGAATGAGCTCAAACTAAACAAAATCATTTAGAATATAAAAGGCAAACTCACTTGTTTCTTGGTGTGGAGGCTGGGTGAGACCACAGGACTTTGTCTACCTTGGTCAGGGAAGTAGTTCTTTGTTTCTTTTTGAGTAATTTTTAATGATGGTGCACTGTTTTGTTTCAGGCGTTTGCATTGTAACTATTCCTACTCATGAAGATGGACTTGTTACAGACAGGGGCAACCTTAACTTTTCAGACCAATTGTATGGAAATTCCTGTAAAAGTCTAGATGGATACTCAGAGAGATGAAACTCCTATGCTGTAAATTGATTAAGACGGGAAACCTACTTGTGACCTAGCCCTGTTGAAAGTGTCTTTCCTCTTAATTCTGGACGGCTCAAAACATGTGTACAGAAACACATTCATGTACGGTGTGAAAAGTACAGCAATCTAATTGAAGTGCACTGATATGCATCAAATTTGGAAGTATATATTTGACCCATAAAGCAGGACCTTTTTTTCCACTGGGATTGATGGGCAAGTGCCCAAGGCCCCATGAGTCTAGGGGGCCCTTGAGCACTGCTGCCCACCATGCTCAGCCCTCAGCAGTCGAAGCATTTTTATTGACTGACTCTCCTGATGAGTGCAGTCAGTCTGAAAATGTTTGATGGCACTGCCACCGCGGAAAGTACCTGACTGCCAGTTTCTTGCTAAGGCAGGGCATCCGCGCAGTCCTGGCACCGTATGGTTGTGCTGCTTGTGCAATAGATCAGAGGCTCCAGTAAGAACCCTGGCAGCATGCACTAGTCACTACTTGAAAAATCAGTACAGCCGCGGTGTGCCAGGACTGAACTGCTCTAGCAAGAAGGCGGTAGCCAGCAACACCACGGTACAGACATAATAAGGCCTGAATCAGACTTAGGAAAGAGCATAAAATAAGAGAGGAAAGTTACTCCTAGGCAAACACCATACTGATTTCAGGGGGAGTCAAGTTAATTCTTTGCATGCAGGGATATATCTTTGAACGGACATTGCACAGAGACTTAAGGTCTTGTAAGGGCCATAAGGTACTTAAAAACGGGGGGTGTGACGGCTGATGGAACATTGAGTTTGGTGCGCATCTGCACGCACCTAACTCAGTGTACTAAGTGTAAATCAGGCCCTTAATTTCAAGCTCATTCTTAAGTCTGAATTAGGCCCATAGTGCCCGCAGGTAGTTTGTGGGGGCACAGGGTGATGCAGGAGGGCACAGTGTGATGAATTATCATTTCTATGTTGTAATGTTTGTGGTTGTACAAGGCTTATAAAGTTTTGGTTAAATGTTTTTTTCCATGAATGGATTGGTAGCTTTGCCCAGGGCCTTTAACACTGTTACGGCTGCCATAAAGAATCATATCACATTTCCTGCATCTTTGCATGCTCTATGAAATTTTCTCAAGTGGAATTTTTCACGTGTCGAGAAATATTTATATATTACCAGAAAACATTACAAAGTCAATGCCAAAAGTACATGTTATAACACAAATTATACCAAAGACAGATAGATGAGTAGATATATACTTTTCTAATAGATAGATAGATACTTTTCTATTATACCTTTCCACTGCTATGGCCACCAGAGTAAATACAGATGCAGAAACAGACATCCCTTGGACAAGACCACTCATTTTGCACATGATGTTATCGAAAGGCCATCCTGTAAAACAAAAAACAAACACAGAATTCATCATTCTAGGAAATATTTGTTTTTCTAGATTTGGTTCCTGCATATTAGTGGTTTATAGCAAAAATATAATCAAGCAAAGACTCAATATTATCACAAACTATTTGAGTGCTGTCATAAACTATAAGGACACACGTGAATGCAATCCCATGCTTTACAGAGCAGAAAATAATGGAGGCATATGTGAAAAACTTCCCAAGTGTAATATGCACCTATACACCTGCTGGCACTTGTAGTGTTACAAATTACAGGAAATCTGCATTTTTATTGTGTTGAGGTTTGATTTGGATAATCATTTAAATGAAAAAACATGATGTAGACCCAGAGGGGAGATATATGATAACCAAAATTTCTGTGTTGGGAACACATTGGGCCGGATCCAGAACTACGTCCGCCTTCCATAGACGGACGTAGTTCTTGGGAACACATCATTTTTGTAACCTATATGCTCCAAATGTGTATAGTAGATTATTTTTCCAGAAATTACTGACCAAATTGCTTCCCATTTGTGATTCTAAGCTTATAGTGGGAGGAGACTTTAACCTAGTTTCTACTGCAGCTTTGGAGGACTCGCCACCCAACAGATAGAGACTTTACTTGCCTTTCGGCGGCACATGGGACGTTGTCAAGGTTGGACTATATATTAATGTCTGCCTCCCTACTTCCTAAAGTCATTAATACACAAATAGCATCCATTTGTTTATCAGACCACGCGTTAGTATGGGTTTCAATATCTACAGAACTAGACAGGGGGCCATTCAGACCCTGGCAATTCCCGGTGTGCCTTGTTAACGCCCCAAAGTTTTGTGATATGCTAGACGCGGCATGGGTGACGTAAACCATGTCTCATGAAGAACACGTGTCTAACCCATCGCTGCTTTGGCAAACAGCAAAGGCAGTGATGAGAGGTAATATTTTGTCCTATGTCAAACAACATAACAAAATATATACAAAAAATATGCGGAAGCCCAGGCAGCTCTTTCTAAAGCCTTCCAGAAATTTATCAGCACTCCCACGCAAAATAATAAAAATAAATATCTGGAGTCTAAAGAAAGATTTAATGTAATATTATCACAAGCTGGAGAAGCTTATGCTAATCAGGGTCATTATAAGTTCTACAGGTTTGGGAACAAGCCAAGCCGTTTATTGTCTAATCTTTTAAAAGGGAACTGTAACTCTCCCAATATAGGCTGTATTAAAAAAGCAGATGGCACTCAGGTTTTTACAGGGAAGGATATTTCTGAAATTTTTAAAGATTTTTAGAAAACTTTATATAATCAAGAGTAGATAGATCTGGAGGCTAAGAGGAAATTTTGGCAGGTGATCCCTACCCCACATATATCCCCACAGCATGCAGAGATGCTAAACGCCTCCATCACTCTTCAAGAGGTCACTAATGCTATAAAAAACTGAAACCTTTAAAAGCCTCAGGACCGGGTGGGTATACTGGGGAATTTTAGAAGATTCTCTCACCTAGAATTGCTCCCATCCTCCAATCAATGTATAACCAGATACCTGAAACCCACACAATTCCCCTATATTTCAACTCAATTATAAAGGTGCTTCCTAAACCGGGAAGAGATCCAGAAAGCCCGGGGTCTTATAGGCCCATTTCACTATTGAATATGGACTACAAATTGTTTACCAAAATACTGGCGGAACGTCTTAAAATCATTCTACCTTTAGTGGTATATAAGGACCAAACGGGATTTGTGTGGGGGCGTTATTCTGTAACTAATGTGAGAAAGGTGTTGACGATTATACAGGGACTGGGGGAGGTTACTGGGAACCCAGACCTCAATTTACTGCTGTCCTTGGATGCAGAAAAAGCTTTTGATTTGGTGACTTGGGACCATCTTTTTGAGTGTTTAAAAAGGTTCGGGTTCCCAGAGCCCTTTGGAAAGCTACTTTGTACTTTATATACAGACCCATTGACACAAGTGGCATGTAATGGATATTTATCCCAACCTTTCATGGTGGAGAGAGGTAAGAGGCAAGACTGCCCACTTTCCCCACTACTTTTTGCGTTAGCATTTAGAGTTATTGCCAATAACACTAAAGAGATTGGAGCAATTTAAAGGGATAACAATAGGGAGAGTAGAAGAAAAACTGCCTTGTTTGCAGATGATGCAATGTTATTTGTCTCAGATCTGGCTAGATTGCTCCCAGCCATTGTGTCTGCCCTGCAACAATTTGGATCCTTTGCAGGATACCAAATTAATTTTCAAAAGTCAGAGCTTTTACCCATCACATCACCTGAAAAATTAAGATCCATGCAGCAACTTACCTCGTTATTCAAAATGGCCCAGGAATATATTACCTATCTAGGGATCCAGATCCCCGCTATGTTGTCAACTAAATTATACCCCGGTTATCCATGAGGTTACACGATTATTAAATAATTGGAACCACCTTCCTCTCGCTTTTGGGCAGAGTGGCAGTTTTAAAAAGTGTAATTTTCCCTAAAATTTCATATGTGACCGAAATGCTGCCTATTGGTATGTCTAAAACAAACACGCAGCTGTGTACATCATTGTTCTCTAAATTTTTTTGGAAAAATAAAAAGCCAAGAGTAGCCATGGGAAAGCTACAATTGCCAAGGGAAAAGGGAGGGCTGGGTGTACCAGATCTAGCTACGTTCACCCATGCAGTTTTGTTTCGGTATATAGCTAATACTAATAGCCGCCTAGAGGCATAACTATTTAGACCTTATTCCCCAGCCGCTTTGTTGTTAAGCCCACGTAGAAACATAGGGAAAAAGAATTGGAGGTAGCGCTAGAAGTAACCCTGCAACAGCTGACGGTGCAGCATCAACAAATTCACCACGTGTGATCAGTGTGTACGCTGGAGCCCCTAACAGCTTGCTGACGGCAGAGATTCATGCTGCATATGCACAGGACCTTTCTTTCGCAGACCACCAATATCTCCTCCGTTTCTACACCCCACCAGGAGGGTGACGTGAGTAGAAGTATTTACCGCTCCAAGTCTCCACCACGTTTCCATTTATATGCCAATACAGTCTAGTGGGCACCATTACAGACACAGTCCAATTCTATCTGCAAACAATCCATTACTATTTCTCAATCAGAACATTATACCATATTCCATCATCTGTTACTTGAATATACCTATTATATGCTGGAACTTTATTTCACTGGTTTTTCTACTTGAGCATTGTGTGGTCTAAATACTAACAAGCATCATAGAGTTACATATACCTATGTATTTTACTATATTTTATTTTATTTTCATGTTGTTTGGAGAATAAAATCCATTTTAAAATGATCACCTGTCGAGACTCCCATAAGGTTACTTCTAGCGCTACCTCCAATTCTTTTTCCCTTTGTACCATTTTGCAGATTAGCAGTATCTGCGTGGGGTTAAGCGCTCTGCAACTAACCTTAGAATATTGTATAACCAACCCTCCTAGCTCGAGTCTACCCTAATTTGCTTTTATCACATTTAATATTTGATGTTGTTTGAAGACACAGACAATTGCCTTTGACATGTTATGAGGTCAAGAGTAACTATGATGAAGCATGATTAAAAACATTTTAAACAACTTATTTAAAAAAAAAGGTTTATTAAATTAAATTTAAACATTATTAAACTTAAGTGTCTTTCTGTTAATTAACATGTGTATTATCTATTTCTATCCATTAGAAAGGGACAGACACAGAATAGCAGAGTTTGCCCGCCGCCAGCTGCAGCGCGAGGAGGAGGAGCAGGAGAAGGAGGAGCAGGAGGAGGAGGAGCAGTAGGACAAGGCGGAGGAGCCCTGCAATGAAGCTAGTTTGGGGTCTCCTCCAGAATCTCCACACCTGCTTCCGGAGCCACCGGCAGAGCCACAGCACCATCATGTGCAGCCAGCACCCATTGAAGGGGTCATTGGTAAGTGTATATTTAAAAACAAAAACAAATTTTGCCCTTCATTCTCTTAGAAATGTTAATAATGTCTAAGTGTAAACAAAAAACCATCTGCATCCTTAAACATGTAAAAAAAAAAAATATGACAAATTTGAACACTTATTGAGTATTTTATTTGTTTATTTAAAATGTGACAGTACTTTTATCATGGAGCATCTTCAATTGTGTATATTTAGAATATATAAAATATATGAAGGAGTATTGATATAAGGTTTTTCCAATTGTGATATTGTGAAAAATTGGATGTTGAAGCAAGTTACATAAATAATG
>WWET01002202.1:137147-170492 GCA_011038615.1 Limnodynastes dumerilii
AAAGCATCGCATCCGTGTGAAAATCACACGGATGCGAGACTCTGAATCAGCCCCATGCTTCCCAACCACTCTGATTGTGGGTAATCTAAAAGCAGGGTGGGGCAGCATTTTCTAACTGCCTCTCAGCTGGCAGAGAGACAGAGAATAATTTTCAGAGTGTTGATTGATTGATTGATAACAAAGGCAAGTTGATGGCAAGGAGGCAGGGCTCAAGTCTGGATAGGAGGACGGCAGAACATGTTTTCTATCTTGTATGTGCATAGAGAACTCAGCAAATGTGCAGATACATTTTTAAGGCTGGCAGTTTGAAACAGTTTTCATAGAAATACATTAGTGCTGGGTGATTGGCTGCCATGCAGGATTTAAAAATTGGTGAAAACAAGATAGGTAGTGCAACCCTGATTGGCTGTCATGCACCATCCTCTCCTCTGTGGCCCTAAAGTAGCTGCTAATAGGGGCATGATCTGGGATTTTATTTTATTGGGGACATCCCACACTGTGGGTATCCCTCTCTATGGTTCCAGCAGTCCTGGCTGTTAAAGCCTAGAACTGGTATCAGTATAATAGGTACAACTGATACAGTACATCCACCAATTTTTGTTTTAATATTTTTTACACATATATATATGGATGCCCAGCTATTGGGTACAAAATGTTAGGTACCTAAGCTTCCAACTCTGGAAAGTCTACCCTTTTCTCTTCACCAGACAGAGAACAGACTGCACATGCACCCCATCAAAGCCACCCCATCACCATGTTCATAGTCCCCTCCAAAACTCAAGGCTTTTACTGCTGCTACACTGGCCAGAAGACAGGCCTTGCAACCCATCACTACAGTTCTTGCTGCCAGTAACATCTGCTACAGGTTGTGCTTCCAATTTCGCCTTCTAGTCTGGCATCAGGATCGTTATCTAAGTGTCTTTACCCTACCAGTAAAGGTGCTTCTGTGTTAGTTAGGACTGGCTACTGATCCCTTGTCAAAATCCTCCCAGAGTCCACCACAAGCAAACCTGGCCCTTCCAACCCTACAATTTGTTGCCCATCTGCTAGAGATTGGGCCTCTACATGGTGTTTTCCCTAGCCATGTCTCCCAGACCTTTTTCTTCATTCATGAAGACCAGCCTCTCTAGCTGATCAACACACCTTCCTGATGTTTTTCTGGAGAAAACCCCACAGCCCTACTTGCTCGAGACACCTATCTAATTTTGATTACCTTGGTGTGAAAACATTACTCCCCAGGGTGCTGTGCAGAGGGAGCACTCTAATTAGATAACTGGAAACTCCTCTCCTGTGTAGGGACTCAGGGATCTTTAAATCTGAGTTGAGTATTGCCCACTCTCTTCTGAAATTTTGGCAGATTCCTGTCTTCTTGGCCCATTTTAACCTGTCTGCTTATCCACCCACGTTTCTCATTGTGCCACTCAACCTGCAACTCCTCCTTCAACTTCTTAAAGTGCTCTTTGTTACCTTCTGTCTATCCTCTAGAAATATTACCGCCATAAGAAGATTAATGTTAAGATTGTTATTTATTATTATTGTTGTTGATGCTCACTATATACTCATTACTGTCCACTCATCAACTCCTAGTTCACCTTTACTCTCCATCCTAGGCTCATTAAGTCCCTATGTAAATGTAAAAAAATTAAATCTTCCAGCGCTCTGTATAAACTAAATATATAACTAACAGTAGGAATAAATATGTGGCAGTTTATTTGATTGCTACAACAGTCCGAAAAGATATCCAGTTAATAAATTTAAAAGGTACAATAAAAAAGTGTGCAGTCAGTCCCTGGGGAAACACTTTCAAACTATTAAGATAAACTTTGATGTCTTCTCCTTTAATGTCCTACCCTTACATCCATTCTCCTACTCCCACCTCTTTTTTGAACATTGTTTCATGGAGAATGTGTGACCACTTAACCAGAGCCTACACCTTTTTCTCTTCTATCCATACTAAATTATGTTGTTAATTTACTTATTAACAGGTTTTTATATAGCGACATCAGATTACTTTACAGAGAATATTTCAGATTCACATCAGTCCCTGCTCCATTGGAGCCACATTCTAAATTCCCTAACACAGACACACACACAGACTAGGCTTAATTTATTCTGCAGCTAATTAACATACCAGTATGTATTTTGGATTGTGAGAGGAAACTGGAGCACTCGAAGGAAATCCTTGAACACATGGGGAGAACATACAAACCCCACAAAGGCCTAGTCTGGGAATCAAACTCATGAACTCAGCACTGTGAGTGTTACTCACTGAGCCACTGTGCTTATTTACATCCCTATTTACATATTTGTTTTATTAGTATATCCATGGCCGCCATCAAGAGCGAAGGGCCGGGACTATTGTCAGAGCTGATGGAGCCTGTGATACTCACCTTTACATTGTCCCAGGCCTCACTAATATTCAATTTTCTTGCTGATGTTAACATTCTCTTAGACCATGGGTGGCCAAGCTTGGGCCTCATGAGCTACCAACGGTTCATGTCTTCTAGGTCTCCAAGTTGGAGCACAGGTGTGTTCATTACTGACTGATACATTCTCAAAGATCTACAGGTGGTAGTGATTATCTCAGTTCTGACTATCTGAGGAGACCTGGAAAACATGGACCGTTGGTAGTATGATGAGGGATACTGGGGTACTGGACATATGATGAGGGATAATGGGGGAACTGGATATATGATGAGGGATACTGGGGTACTGGACATATGATGAGGGATAATGGGGGAACTGGATATATGATGAGGGATACTGGGGTACTGGACATATGATGAGGGATAATGGGGGAACTGGATATATGATGAGGGATACTGGGGTACTGGACATATGATGAGGGATAATGGGGGAACTGGATATATGATGAGGGATACTGGGGTACTGGACATATGATGAGGGATAATGGGGGAACTGGATATATGATGAGGGATACTGGGGTACTGGACATATGATGAGGGATAATGGGGGAACTGGATATATGATGAGGGATACTGGGGTACTGGACATATGATGAGGGATAATGGGGGAACTGGATATATGATGAGGGATACTGGGGTACTGGACATATGATGAGGGATAATGGGGGAACTGGATATATGATGAGGGATACTGGGGTACTGGACATATGATGAGGGATAATGGGGGAACTGGATATATGATGAGGGATACTGGGGTACTGGACATATGATGAGGGATAATGGGGGAACTGGATATATGATGAGGGATACTGGGGTACTGGACATATGATGAGGGATAATGGGGGAACTGGATATATGATGAGGGATACTGGGGTACTGGACATATGATGAGGGATAATGGGGGAACTGGATATATGATGAGGGATACTGGGGTACTGGACATATGATGAGGGATAATGGGGGAACTGGATATATGATGAGGGATACTGGGGTACTGGACATATGATGAGGGATGCTGGGGGGCTGGATATATTATGAGGGATACTGGGGGAACTGGACACACGATGAGGGATACTGGGGGCACCAGCCTGTCACTCATCTGTCTTCTGTGGACCTGATCATACAGGTTTTTTGAGGTGTGCTGCGCTCCACTGGCACTACGGTAGTGCACCTCAAACAGCCTCTATGTGGGGGGCCCAAGCTGACCTTTTGCACCTGGGCCCATGAACCTTTAGCTACGCCCCTGGGTAGTGGCATTATGTGTCCTCCTAAGCTATATTCAAAGTTAGTCAAATATGAGCAAAAAAAAAGATGCTGAGGATATATTGCAAAAGTTTTGGCCTTCAGGTTAAGAGTTAAATCTCTGCATGTGGCTGGAATGACTTAGCTAACTTTTTTTTAAATCAATTGATCACAACATACTGAGTGCAGCTTTCATCTTTATGTTCGAGTAAATTCATATGAACTGAGCCACAAGGGCTGAAGCTATCACAAGTCTTTCTTATAGGAGATGGAATGAAGTTTTGCTGTGCTGTGCAATTTAATCTACAAGTAGCACTTATTAACCTGTCAAGTAGCTGCCTCACATATTATTCATCAACCTACTAGTAGAAAAATTTCTTCTCAACCACCTGCGTACTTTTTAAAATTTTGTTTGATAAGATGGTAGTAGGTGGTTTTCTTTTGCAGCCAGTTGAATCCTATGAATTAAGACTGCATACATGACAGTGGTCTAGAGTAATAAAAAAAAAAATGCCACATTGCAGCTTCTATGGCTTCAAAGACATATATCAAGTAAAACCCCTCAGAATTCCTGGGAGTACACTGTTAGTGGTAGGTTGTTTTTCCTAAAATACATTTTTCCTATCCAAAAGCAATAACAATTTGGCACTGTGTCTGACTCATGTAACTGTGTGGTAAAAAGTCAGGGGAGTAGCTGGAAAATACAGTAGTGAAGAATTCTGTGCTTTTGTAGGCATTTAATTCTCTGAACACTAGAACCCACCTGGCAATGTTATGCTTCCCAGCCTGGTCCTTACTACTCCCACTCATTTCTCCCATCTTCCAAGGCCATCTTAACAGCATTGTAGGCCCTGGGCAAAGCAATACACAAAAGCCCCTAATAACCCATTCATGGGAAAAAAATGTAACCAAAACTTTTTAACATTATGGGCCTGATCCAGAACAACGCTTCAGAGCGAATTTCCGCGTGCGGAGACGTAAAATCGCTGTTTTGTACGCACTGCGCATGCGCACCATAGAAAATACGCACATTAACGTAGCATAATTGTGAACGTATGGGCCATTCACGTGTGTCACGTAAATACTCACGTGTGGGCGTGCCAATTTTACGTTACACCAAAATACGTCTGAAATACGTGAAGTAGGCGGGGGGTTGTATTTAAAGTGTACAGTATGGGCGTGCTTAGCTGCGTAAATTCGTCTAGCCCATATGTCCATATGTACGTGTGCGTATGACTGCGGTTACGTTGGAAAAAGTTAAGGTAGGGTTTGGAAAGCGTATGTTAACAAAATACGTCCGTGCAAGGGGTGTGCCGAGGGGAGTGTAACGAATTTACGCTCACGAAAATACGCTACGCGAATAAACGTACGGCAAACGTAGTTCTGGATCTACCCCTATGCCCTCCTGCATCACACTGACCCTTCACCCCATTGCTGGCCCTTCATTATTGCAATGTTGCCCATTCATCATCACACTGTGGCTGTCTTGACACTTTTGCACCTTCTTACGTGTTTCGACATCCATACATACCCTGATTCTTATGTGTGTCCAGCCAGCCTTTCTGCCAGCCTTCTTGTATGCCAGCCAACTTTCTGCTCCCTCCTTGTATGTTCAGCAAGCCTTCTGTACTCTTCTTGCATGTCCAGACAGCCTTCTGCTCCCTCCTTATGTGTTTCCAGTCAGCCTTCTGCCCCCTCCTTAGTTGTCCAGCAATCAATCTACACACACTTATTTCTTGACTTTCTTACCTATTTTAAAGTCTTTTTCTTTTCTCAGCGAAGCACTTTCTTTTTATTACGAAAGCAGTGCAGCTGCACAGACCTGACCATACGACTGTGTGGCAACCCTGCAGTGCAAGATTGAGGGTTGGGGATTGCAGGGTGCGTGAGGGCTATAGCCAGCTGATTGGTGAACAGGCAGCGCAAGGGGTGAGAACTAGTGTGGGTCTGTTGCTAGGCAACAGCCACCTGATCAGGGTGTGCTGTGTAGCGCGAAGTGCCTCTGGAAGATTCTGGGCAGAATTCCATTTAGGTGTGAAGCGAGGGAGAGGAGGTTAACAGTTAGTGTGTGTGATGAATGCACGAAGAGAAGAGGCAGTGTTGCTAAGGGGGAAAGTGAAGAAGTAATATTATAAAAGTCGGAGGTTGACCGAGAGAGAGATTATCGGTGAAAGCTGAGAGATAAAGTGGCGCCAGAAGGTATCGGTGCAGCGGGCAGCTGAGGAGATTGAAGGCAGAGCGGCTGAAAGATAAAGTTATAGTGGCGCCAGAAGGTATCGGTGCAGCGGGCAGCTGAGGAGATTGGAAGCAGAGCAGCTGAGGAAGTTGTTGAAGATGCTGAGAGAGATAGTGTGAGGAAAATGAACTGCTGGAGAGAGGTGTCGGTGATGGTAAAAGAAAGCAGAGACAGCACAGCAGGTTGAGAGAGAGAGAGAGAGAGAGATGTCAGCGAGAGTGAGAGAAGCATAGACAGTGAATCAGTTTTGAGAGAGAGGGGTGATGGTGACAGTGGATTAGGAGGTGATGGCAGAGACGAATGAAGGGAGAAGCAGTGGCAATAAATGAGAGAATTGTGGGAGCAGTTAAGAGTAATGTGGCTGCAGCGGTGAGGAGAAAGTGTGAAGTGAATAAGGAATATCAGGGACTATAATGAGTGTGAAGGGAATATGGAACATTCGGGATAAACTGTCTGAAGTGCCATTTCTGAGAACTAAGTGATCTGAAAGCAAATTCCAATTATTTATGTAAAGACTAATTTTCCTACACTGTGAAAAAGTAAGGTGTATTAGCACAGACTGTTTACAGAGCTCAGGCTCTGATTTAAAGCAGATAGTAATTGTAAGATTGTTTTATATGTTCCCTAGAATTGCATTTCTGTATGTGCATGTGGTTATTTATATAAAATGTACATTTCGGTAATGGTTTGATATTTAATAGTCTTAATACTGTGGTTAGGAGGAGAAAAGTAGTAATTGCAATCCTTTATGCATCCGTTATGGGGAAATGAAGAATAATTTGATAATTTAAATAACAGGAGCATTTCCATTTGTTACACTGTGAAAAGTTGTTAATTCCAATTGTTACATGTAATATTGTGAGATAGCGGAGAAAAGAGTGATTAAAGATTTTGTAGTGAAATGAATTTGTTAATATAAAGTTAATTAAATTGTATGATTCTTGTTGGATAAGAACGATTAATATATATATTGTATATAAACAACAACATAGTTTTGTAATAAACTGTTTATTTGTGGTAATCAGAATAAGTTTCCTGCTAATCTAAACCATTCCTAAAAACATTTATTAAAACCAAAAATTAATTTTACTCAACCCTGGTGCAAAGTGATTCTGAGTTTTCTTACGTTGTTTTCACCTCTCTGCAATTTACCATAAATCTTGATAACTATATCACTCGGGGTTGTCACACCTTCATTGCATTAGTAATAAGCTGGCACACGGCACAGACATAGTGCTAGGTCACACCATCATCATTGTAATGGGCATGCAGTCACAAGTGACTTAGACCCATATTGCCAAACGCTATGGGCCGTACGTAGAGCTCCAGACGCATTGCATATGCGCCCGGAGTTTACAGATATGTGTTACTGCGCATCTGCAGTAATTTTGTAACACCGTCTACATTTCTTTTTGCAACATAGATTGCGTACACGCGGTCTTATATGCAATCTACGTTGCTCTGCATACATAATCTACGTTGCTCTGCATACAGCCCTATGTCATAAGCTGTAATTATCCTTAGAGGGAAACACACAGTCGTTAATAATGAATTGGCATATATCCAATATCAGATGTTATACGGCTGCAGCTCAATATATTGACTCAGTATGGACAGATAGCATAAACGCTAGATCTATATTGATTCCAGAGAAAAGAACAGATAGGAGATCCAATTGACAATCCAAAAAATGATTGAAGTACACTCCAATGGCTTACCAATTCAGCAAATAACTTAAGGTGCAGCGCAGTCCATATATTAATTCATATTCTGGAGAGCATGATACGCAGCAGGAGAAATTACTGTCCACAGGAATAATAGAAATACCACTCACGTGTACCACACTGCACAGCGTCTTCCACTGTCAATAGTGCAGGAGGACTCACTTTCTCTTAGCAGCGGCTTTCCAAATGATTAAGCAGGAGAGCCGGGGGTGCTAATTAACAATTTCCAAAAGGCTGAATACACCAAAGAGCCATGCAATGCAAGTCATTCTGCCAGTCTTTAAAGTGCCCAAATGCAGAGGTAGAACCGGTCTTTAAAAATTCTTACAAAGTCCTTTATTTACCTTGAAGCGTTTCACAGCGTTATGCTGCCATGTTATCAGAAGGGTTATGACACTAAGGCATCCAGGCATTTATACAGGTACAAGGAAACTGATCCAGATAGGTATACAGGTACAAGGAAAAGGATCCAGATAGGTATACAGGTACAAGGAAAAGGATCAGGATCCAGATAGGTATACGGGTACAAGGAAACTGATCCAGATAGGTATACAGGTACAAGGAAAAGGATCCAGATAGGTATACAAGTACAAGGAAACTGATCCAGATAGGTATACAGGTACAAGGTAACAGGGTTCAAATAGGAAAACAGGTACAATGTAATGGGATATAGGTAGGTATACAGGTACAAGGTAATGGGGTCCAGATAGGAATACAGGTACAAGGTAGTATTCACAGATGCCAGAAAAGCAGACAAACATAGACAGATGTAGACAGATAAGACTGAGACAGGACAGAGATCAGGCAGGAGTACTGCAGAGAGCAGGGATAATAAGAAAGGAGCAACACAGCAAGGTGACCAGAGAAATAGCAATAGCAACATAACCAGTGAGGGTGAGATCTCCCTGCTGGTTATTTAAACACACAATTAGCCAATCAGCACTGGAGCGGCAGACTAACCTCCCAGCCTGATGGGCCGCAGTTCTGACTGATGAACAGCAGCCAGAACCTGTTACAGATACAGGACCTAGACTCAGCACTTCGGATTCTTAGTAACAGCGGGGACCACAGTAATACAGCGTAATACAACAATATGACTTAAGCAGGTTCCAGACTGCCTAGCAATGAATAGCACAGCAGCTCGTAATACTTTCTAGTATTCTTCCCTTTTTTGTTTTTAGTTTTCCCATTACTTCTCTCCATTCTCCCCACTTGTGTCTCCAGCCTCCAAATATTTCCCCTATTGTGTGTCTCCAACCTTCCATTCCTTATCTCTTCTAACTGAAAACTTACATAACTTTACTATCTTCCTTCCCTGTGCTTCTCTCCTCCATCGTGCGTTCTGCTTTGAAAGATGCTGACGTGACCCAGGTTATGCCAGCATCACACAGAAAAGACCAAGGATTAGATGGAATTGGATGGGAGAGGTGGTGGGGGCGGCTATGCTGCTGTGCTGCTTCAGTCTGGCTGTATTATGGTCTGACAGGCACAGTAGCTCAGCAATAGTGGACCAACATGCTGTTAAACATTGTAAGGCAGGATCAGCAAGCTTGAGACAAGCACATCAGAGCGAGGAGCCGGAAGGGCACTGCATTGTGTGGGCCCTGCTTACAATACTTTATGCATATATTATTTTGATGTGTTTGTGTGCAAGCAAGAATTATATGGAAAATCCTACAAATAAAAAATCATAATTACAGTTCAATCCCATATTTACCTTCATTAGTATTGTGTCATTTTTTTGTTGCAGTTTTTTTCATGGTAACACTTATTCCTAAAGTCTTCTTACATTCCCATTGTATAAACCATAATATCTTATATTGATTTTAGCTGAATTTCTGTAAGAGTTATGTATTATGGAGAAGTGCTATGGATGCTTGTATTCTATAGTCTTCTAAACCCTTTAAATACCTGTCATGTTTACCAGCAGTTGCAACCTGTTGATAGATTGGGAGCTCAGGGTTCTATACATTTACGCCAGTATTTGTATTTTGCCTACAATACACATCACATTGGAAAGTGGTCTGTCTCAGACTGCCATAAATCATAGTAATTGACAATATAATTGTAAAATGTGCTTTTGTAATACAAAGCTAAAGTTAATCATATCTTCAAATACTGTATATATGTTTACTGCTTAGGAGACAATCACTGTAAAAATAAAATTCTCGCAAAATGTGAGATTTTGGATGCTCAAAACCTCTAGTTATTAATTTAATGCATAAATATAACTAATCATGCAGAAATATGCAAAGAAAAAATACTAAAAAGAGTAAAATACTGTCCTAAAATGTTCTATGGTACATCCCATGTATATAAAAATGTTAACACATATTCCACAAAAACAAATACAGTATACATTTACTATACAAGTATATAGTAATATTCACTGTGGCGCTCTATATTTATTGTTGTACCCAGCTATTAAGACCTAGAGTGCTATTCTTATACCGGTATCTGCATGTGCCGGAAAAAGGTACACAATAGAAATTAAGGATGTGCTAAGGGTTAATTAAATCACACTGTTAGTTGAGTAAAAATAAAATATTTATTAACTAAGCAAAAAAAAAACAATCAAAATATAAAAAAAACACAAGTTGCATATAAACATCAGTGCTTAACATTAAATATTAAGAATAACAAATCACAAATATTATGATTGTGAATATACAATGAATCCAAAGTAGCTTGTAGCAATAGGTTGTATGAGCCAATTCCAATCTCAAGTAAGATGGCAATTAGCTCAGATATTGGAATGGTAACCGATGAAAAAGTCACAATCAACTATGTGTATCAATTCCAATCACAATTGAAATACCTTGATTTAAATGTTTAGTAAAGTAACTGATAAAAAGTAGCAATATTGAGTGTAAGACTCATCCAACGATAGTAACATTTCACAGTATGTAGAAATAGAAACCTCAAAAAGGATAATATAGGTTCACTTTTTATGTCACATATTAATTTGTAAGTCTTATAAAACAGGCTGTGTATATTTAGCTATGATCTCACCGTTCCAGTTGAAGACTTTACAAGTAGAAAAGAACCAAAGTGATCCTAAAACCATACCTCCGGTAATTCAGGTGGACTTCTTTACGCTTGTGAACAGAGGTAAAACCTTTGTATCATAAGCTATGCTCTTAATGTACCGGTCCAGTATGGAAGCATTGAATGTGAGTTGCAAAACCTCAGCTTAAGGTGGACCCTTGTGAAATATGAGGACAGTGAGAAGACTGATTTCCTTTAGACACATCGCTTGAAAAGACATACTTGTACAAAAGAATCAATCGAGAGGTCAAATATGTACAAAGTAGGAAAGAAATCTTCCAAATCAATTGTAGCAACCTCTGTGGAGTAACAAACATTGACGCGTTTCTTCACGTGTTAACCGTGATTTCCTCAGAAAGAAGTGTGCTCTCAACTTGGAATGCACCTTATTTATGTTAATTTAATTAATGCTTCTAATTAAAACAGGTGTGTAGTTAAGCGCTTAACTCATAGTCTTACACATAAAATTACATAAAAAGATTGCATAATACACATTTTACAATCAAGTAATGTACTATATTCAATACATTTTGTGCACTTATTAGATCAAGCTAGTATAAAAACTAGCTTATAAATCTGCTACAATGTTAATATGAATTCACATTAAAATTAAAACAATACAATGTCAATGTAATTAAATGTGCTCAGTGCTCATTTTTATCTCACACACCTTCTGATCTAAAAGGTCTCTAATAATATGTTATCCTAAATGGCAATATATTACTTGATAATATCATCCTCACTAAACCTCAATTATTAATAAAACATTAAATAGCTTAATTTCTTTTGTTTTACTATACAAAATTTAATATAATCAGAAGTCTATCGGATGAAACCTTAGAAAAAGTCCACAAGGAAATATTGTTTATTATCCTGTAAAAGACCAAATGCATTAAGTAAGTTCTAAGATCTCCTATTTTTTGTCACCAGAATGGGAGCAGGTAGAACTTGGGGTATGTTTTAAAAGATGATTTCTCTATGGTTGTTATCTATGGTTCATGACATCACGACAATGCTCCTGCTCACCGGGCGTCCCTTGTGCAGCAAATTCTCTGTGACAACAACTTGAAGTGATTCTTCCTACTCCTTACTAATCTGATTTTGTACCAAGTGTCTTTTGGCTTTTCCCAATGCTGAAAGTCAGTTGTGTGTCCCTTGTGTCACTGATTTTCTAGTGGTTTCAGCATTCCCCCAAAAGTGTTCACAGTGGCAATGCAGTTGTGGCTTCAACATTGTGAAAAATTTGTGTTGTTAGAAGGAGTTCCCAAAGTATGGTCCAAAATATAGACCTAACTTTCAGGAAAAGAAACCTCAATTTGGCACTCTGGATCTTAAGGTAAGTAGACTAAGTGGAGGATGATATAAAAACAAAATCCTTTATTAAGTCAAAGTTAAAAAAGATACTAAGTAGCCCTAGCGATTGCTGTGTGAATTATTTGGGCAGTGGTTGTCTATAAACTACATAATTTACACACCAACGTATATACTTACCTGTAATAACGACATTGAATTGTGTTTGGGAGATTGAGTGTACATTGATTACATATTTTCATTTCAATACTTGGGTCAACCGCAGATGCTATTTGTTTTAATCTATCATCGGTGATTAGCACTGTAGGTAATAAACTTAATTCAAATATTGGTTTTATATTTCGCTAGGGCTACTTAGAATAATTCACACAACAATTGTGCTGATTATACTTAGTTAAATAGGATACTATTCATATCGTCACAGAGCAACCATGAGCCTATATCCAATATTTAAACAGGTTACTCAAAATTGGAATATGTCTAATAGTATTGATAATTGTTCAATAATAGTATAATTATGGATTAATGGTAATAGAGACAACAATTGTGCTGATTTCTCCCAATTATATATCTCCAACGGTTAGTTAGGTCCTTACACAGATTTATCCAAAATATATAAAATAATGCTGATAATATAGTTCATATCAAGTGATTTTTATATAAGTTAATCCATTAATTAGTCGAGTCCCTTCACAGACCTATCCTCACTGAAATATATCAAATCTCTTCACAAATAGAAATATGTTGGATAATATAAATAAACTTGTGCAGGTTCTTCCTGCTTTAGTAAACATATGTACAACAGTAAATTAGGTACTTATACAAGTTGGTCCAAGTATAGATAATATCCAATAATTTATGTATCAAAGTGGTTGGTTAGATAAATAGTTGGTTAGGTTCTTACACAGACTTCTACACACTAAAATATGTCTGATGATACTGATCAGATATTATGTATCAAGTGTTTGCTTTAACAGTTGTTAGTTACTCCCACATA
Source organism: Limnodynastes dumerilii (assembly GCA_011038615.1). NCBI lineage: Eukaryota > Metazoa > Chordata > Amphibia > Anura > Limnodynastidae > Limnodynastes > Limnodynastes dumerilii. The sequence continues at coordinate 150,132 of WWET01002202.1, forward strand.
GGGTACAAAATAAATATCGTTATTGAATAGCCCTTTATTTGTGAGAAATCAGATGCACAGCAGGGAGAGGTCAATATGGATGAAAAAAGGGGGCATACTATATGACAGGAGGCTAAAATCCTCAAATAGCCAAAGGTGGCCCCCAATAGGTAACTGTAGAGGTAATCCCCCAAAGCTGGGATTATTAAGTGGCACTTAACCAAAGAGAGAATAGGCAATTAAACTGAGATCGGCACAAAATTCCAAGGCATGAACCTGCCGTGACAGCACAAGAGTTGCGGCAGTGATCTAAGCGGCATTGGACAATGGGTTAGCCGCTGCTAAGACTATGATGGCACAAGGTTCCACTAAGCGAACCCACCGTAGATAAAAAAACAATGCGGCAAAGAAGTGGTTAGGAGACAATAGGTCAGACAGCACGTGTGGGAGAGGGTGCTTGTGCACAGCGTCCTCTCAGCCCAACGTACGTTTCGCTGTCAGCTTAATCATGGACATCGATGTTGTTTCAAATTATATACATTTATGAAACAAATCAAAAAATAATAACAACACTGATTGCTGTATTTGAACCCACAATAAAATCACAATATGTACTGAATGAGACACCAAGTGTCTCAACTAAAACTGTAGAGATAGGGGCCCGTAATCAGAGTACCGGACGTATAACATATATGTCCGGTGTTTAGCGATTTTTACTACTGCACATGCGTAGTAATTTTTTTTACGTAATCTACGTATATTTTACTTACGTAGATTGCGTAAATGTGGTCTTTCAGGCCAGAATTGCTTGCTATAACATATGTAAGCCTTCTGTCAGGATTGGGACACCTGTAAAGCATTGATAGAAAGGTATATGTACAACTTGATATCCTGCGCCCTAATAGCGCTAAAGCAGCTAAAGTCCGCGGTGTGGGGGTGTAATCTCCTCACCCTAATTAACTGCTCACTGTTAACCACCACCTAAAATATATGGTGGGGTAGCAGAGAACAGTGAACTATTATATAAGGAATACACCGTAGTCAAAAGCGCTAAATAATAAAACACAACAATGAAGAAGGTCGAGGATGTACACAGACCTTAGATATGTTCAGTTTCAAAAAGAGTCCTTAGTGATCTTCTGCTCCTTCAGGGAGCGGCAGGAACTTCCAGGTAGAGATGGTCAGTACAATCTTCTCTGAAAGTCTCCACGTTAAGTCATATGTATCGATAGAGGAAAGAAAAAAACATACTATATATGGTGAAGTATGTAACAACGGTCACACTGGGGATGGAGGATATCTTCTCCTATAGGGGTCTCGTATAAGGCAGAAAAAAACACTCTGATTATGTCCCAATCCAATAACGGTAAGTAGGCTACTTACAGACTTTCTTCTTTTTTCAGATCCAAAAGAAGTCCTACAGGGGCATTTAGCAGACTCCAGATTTTGCTCAGGGTTCCTGGTCCTGCTCTAATTATTCCCAAGCGTGAAAGGGTTTCTCAAGGTTTCCTTGAGAAACCTTGAGAAAGATACTTACCAGTATTGAAAAGCGTTGGAATGTTGTGGGTAGCAGCGTTCCCTCACGCTTAGAGCACGGACCATTAAATAGGAAGTGGAGCCTGATAAGGTAACCTCGCTCAGCACGTTCAGGGCCCGAATAGTGCGGCTGTGAGTGCTCTAATTACCTATATTTCAGCTCCGATCCGGTCCTGGAAAGCCTTGTGAATTTTTTCTTTTATTTGAGATGGAATAAGGATATGCAGTACTTCGGATTCTATTAGTGAAGTACCTTGTTTTTTATCGTGTTGAACCGTATATTTACATGATTTTAATGGAAGCATGACAGATTGTTACACCATGAGGAATCTGTAAACAGAGCTTTTTAATTAAATAAAGAGAAGAGTATTAAATTGGATAACCATCTGAATTTATTGAGGGCTATTATACAAGGGGAGAAGGAGGTGAGTGAGCTGAGAAAGGGTCTGGGGAACGGGTCCCCAGAGAAAATTAATCTGCACTAGGGCACTTGTACTCCATTTCTCTCCCCACATATTCCTGCCTTGGGCTCGGACGACCGGCGAGGCGAGGTGGAAATAAGGAGAGCAGGACCAGGAACCCTGAGCAAAATCTGGAGTCTGCTGACTGCCCCTGGAGGACTTCTTTTGGATCTGAAAAAAGAAGAAAGTCTGTAAGTAGCCTACTTACCGTTATTGGATTGGGACATAATCAGATTGTTTTTTTCTGCCTTATACGAGACCCCTATAGGAGAAGATATCCCCCATCACCAGTGTGACTGTTGTTACATACTTCACCATATATAGTATGTTTTTTTCTTTCCTCTATCGATACATATGACTTAACGTGGAGACTTTCAGAGAAGATTGTACTGACCATCTCTACCTGGAAGTTCCTGCCGCTCCCTGAAGGAGCAGAAGATCACTAAGGACTCTTTTTGAAATTGAACATACCTAAGGTCTGTGTGCACCCTCGACCTTATATATTGTTGTGTTTTATTATTTAGCGCTTTTGACTACGGTGTATTCTTTATATTATTGATGGAAAATGAGAAAGGGAGATCTACAGGATAATGCACTCAACTCAGAAACGCGTCTAGCAGATGCAATTGCTAGAAGAAACACAACTTTCCAGGACAATAATCTTAAATCAATCGAGTCTAGGTGTTCAAACGGGTGATGTTGCAGCCGAAAGAACCAGATTGAGATTCCAAGGAGATACCTGAGGAACAAAGGAGGGTTGGCTGTGAAGGACCCCCTGCAAAAAGGTCTGAACCTCCGGAAGAAGGGCTAACTTCCACTGAAAATACACAGACAGGGCAGACACCTGCACCTTAAGAGAACCTAACCTTCCTGCAGGAACTCCAAAAATCTTGGCAAGCGGAAAGAAAAAGTGTTAAAGCCCTTCTGTTCACACCAACTGATATAGGCACGCCTTTATATATACACTTGCACATATTTAATTTGTTGGATAGAAGCGCAGCCATTTTTCTTCCTATTGAAATAGGGCCGTTCTAAGTGGTCACCCACACCCCCTGTAAAACACGTCTAATCACATCAAAGACATCTTATTTTATTTTTCTACTATACTACAGCGTCTGCTTTGATTGACAGGTAGTGGAAGTTCCTCTCGGAATGATAATAACATGAAGTATTACTCAGTCCTGGCTTTAATTAAATTGTCTCTCTAATGGAGATATAATTTTAAATGATCTAAATGGGGGTAAATGATCATTTCTGGTAGTTCTTTAGGTAAGCTACAGTTCTATTGAGACTTTTTGATTACATGCACATATTGCACATTTTAATATGGAAGACATTAGGCCGGATTCAGAGTTAAGAAAACCAGCAGACTTCTATACGCTAGGTACAGAAGTCTGCTAAATATATGGTACTGCGCACACGCATATGAGACACGCATGGGGGTGGCCATAGGTATTCAAATTGTACAGGGCTTGGCTAAGCCTATACATACAATCCAGTACTCTGCACTCTTGGAGGTGCATGTGGCATACTTAAGGTAGGGTCCTGTTGGCAGATCCACCATTCACATGTAGGAGAAAAGGGGGAGTGCTCTGCCCTCTTTCATGGTGTTGTGGATCACTCATCTCGTATTAAGTCTGGATACAGCCCATTGGGCCTGATCCAGAACTACGGCTATGAGCATCTATGCACTCCCAGTGACACTCCCCCCATCCTGAGGTAATTACACGGCCTTACGCCAGCTGCAGCCTACCCTAACTTTTAGCAGCGCAACAAAGGCAGGAGGTAACAACGACCTGGCCATAACTTCAGATCCCTGCCCTAACTGTCTAATTAACATGCCTCCTCCCGCCTACATTCCCTAACTGTAGCGTATTTACAGTGATCGTAAGATTGGCACGCCCCTTCCACCGTAATTATGCTACAGTTAGGGAGGCCCAATTCACAATTAGTAAAAAGCATACTTACACTCCAAAACATCTGCTGGGCACATGTGCAAATTGGGGAAAAAGACGGTCTTACGCATATGCCCGCCATAACAACGCCAGCGGGAGTTGGTCTGGATCAGACCCTTTGTGCCTATTTCTGTAAAGAAATTACTTTCAACTCTAATTGTCTCATCTAAAATCCTAAGCTCAGTGCTAGTGGTAATTCGTAGTTTGATTTCTTTACATAAATTATCTTTAGACTTTAAGTTAAAGCCTAATATATGTATCTTGTGCGAAGAAACAATGCCAGTAGCAAGATTGTTGGTTTAAATAATATATATTCAACTAAACCTAATTTCTTACAAGATCTCATATCCAATAAATTATTTTTCTAATGTTCTTGACTAGAATAGTGGAATAAAAGCAATAAAAATGACAGTCAAGAAATATTTGTCTCTTTGTTTTCCCTCACTTCAAAACATTTCTACGGACTCTATAGCTCGAAGTGAGGTGGTATACAGGGGTCAGCACTTTTCCCACTGATTTAATTGAACATTAGAAATCTATATTTACTTTCATTATTTCTATATTTCCATACCACAACTTCTAAATGTCCATAGCACCACTTCTAAATTTCCACTTCGACTATTGGCCGCTGTAGAAAATCAAGAGCCATGATGCATTTACCTTTCCTCAATCAGGCTTCTCCTAGATATTCCAGACTGAACCATACTCAAAAAGCTGACAGTAATATGATATTATGCCCTGCGTGTCCTCTATATGTGGCTCACAGAATCTACAAATTTCTCTTTAGCCACTTAATATGTATGACATTCTTGTCTATTTTGCACATTGTATTTGAAGGACACACTGTGCAAAATGACATGTCTACAGAAGTCAGTGCTTTTAAGCGGCCCCAGGCATTAACTGGTGTGTACAATCATGCACACAGCTGGTATTTGCAGGCAATAGAAGTTCTGGCACATATGCAGCCCAGTAGGTGGTTAAAGAATAGAACACTAACCTGTATTACTGCACAGGTTTCCTTATTACTAAACCTTCCTCATTTCCACTAATCCGGACCCCCTGATTTCACCTATCATTGACCACATTACCAAGACACAAACTCTGAGAAATGTATGCTGGTGCACATAGAATACATACAGAGCAGTACAATACAATACAGTGTGAGTAACAAGGACATCAGTAGTAAGATAAATTACAATAATATAACTGCACCATTCTACTTTAAGATATTAGAATTACCTTACTTATATTGCAATATATTTGCCTACCTTTTTTTTGTTTAACACTAGTATATTGCCAAATCAAGAAGAGAAATCGATATTTTCTCCATTGCTTGTTAAAAGAACACCATTGCTTTGTATGGTTCAAGATGGATCTAACAAGCAGACTTGAGCTCTTCTCAAAGGATCACCATCATATTCTTAAATATTTAATCTGCAAAAATCAGGATTGTAGGAATCCTAAATAATTCTGACTATTGTAGCTTCATTCACTGTGCCATTGTGTCTGGCAACTTTCACTATCACCTGTCTTCAGCCAACTGTCACCATTTGCACCCTGAATCAGTGGTCGAAGTGGATATTTAGAAGTGGCGGTATAGATATTTAGAAGTGGCGGTATGAAATTATAGAAATAATAGAAGTGAATGGAGATTTCTAGCTTTTCAGTTAAATTAGTGGGAGAAGTGACGGTATGGCATACCCCGGTATAGCCCCTCACTTCGAGCCCTGCCCTGAATGATATCTTCAGTGCTCTATCCAGAGTGAATAACCCTACTGCTACTCGCTGGGTGCTATTAACCCAGCCTGCACCTCATTTCTTCTGTATGTATTCTGCTAATTCTGGATGACCAGAATTCTGACAACAAGCATGCTTCACTACTGTAATGTTACTAATATAGTCAAACTTACATTTTATTAAAATACTTATTTTTACATTTAACACCATGTTTTGTATCACAATGATTGATTGATTTATTAGTCATTTAAAAAATGTAGAACAAGAAGTAATATGAAAGAAAGGTTGTCAAGGAGTTCTACATCCAATAGGTTAGTCCATTATCATCTATGTTAGTATCCATCTATGTGATGATTTTCTCTTCTATTGGCTGATATCTGATTTATGTGTTGACATAAGATTGATAATCAATCAATAAACCCAGGGTGACAAGAAGGCTTGAAAATGTTTTGTGACAAACAAAACACATAAAGGCTACAATGAATTGCTCCAAGGCACTTCTATTGAGAGAATAGGGGGAATATCCACTATGATAATATTAGTTGCATATAGTTTCTAGATAGATGTACATGGTTTATTATAAAACTACAATGTTATATTTGGCCTATGAACAGACTTGTTTTATTAAAATTAGCATCCTTGAAGTTGCTATACTAATTAACTCAGATGTTAAAGTGTTAACAGAGCTGTTGCAGACAGTTTAAGCTATATACAGATCAGTTTTACTAATTACAGTGGAACTGCTATACAGAAAAACAGGGTTGCTTTAACAGTAGCTGCTAAGTTGAAGACCTGTTAAAGTATCTGAGTAGATCAGTTGTCAAAATAATTATTACTTTGTTGTTAACATTAAATGAACCTTTATTCTTATCTTTTTACAACTGACATTTAATGATGCCCTTGCTATCACCATTGCAAAATATCTTCAAACATCTGGATGGAGACATCTTGCACCGCACACCCCCATTAAGCGTGGGCTCAGTGTGGCCAGGGTTGGTTGCATGCCATCTGCTGACGTTTTAAAGCACTTTAAATGTGTCTGAGACACTATGTGCAATAAACAGAGAACCTCAGAGCCTGAGTGCTTTCTATAAAGAGCCTGACATCTGTTGAAGTTAGTACTTTCAAAGTTAGTACTTTAACTGTGTCTGAGACTGTATGTGCTATAAACAAAAACAACGTATTCTCCGTGCATGCAAAGAAAAAAAATGAACACTCCCTGACATTCAGCAGAGTTACTTTCTATTTCTTACCTCTGGAAGATCCTGGAGGGAAGAAATAGATCCTGGCATAAAATGGGGTTTAATGATGTGATTTACGCAAATCACGCCAGTAAGCCCTGTCCTTGTCAATCACTACTGTAATTTATAGTGTTCCAGGAGGTGGGCGGGCCTTGATTACATCAATGATGAGAGCCAGGGGTTGAGGACTTGCAGGAGATTTGCCGGCTCTCCTGGGACACCAGGAGAACTGCCTGAATATTGGGAGTCTCCAACACTGATTCAACGTGGTTTTTCCAGGTGTAAATTGCTCCTGTTTTTCTCTTACTTTCAAACTCTGTATCTGGTTCACAATCTCCAGATAAGTAGTACAGACAATGGACCTGATTCACAAATGTGTGCGGATGGGGACTTACGCATATCAGGTGCATAAGTCCCTTTGACAGGTAACATCTGTGCATGCGCGCGCCAGATGTTACGTGTCGAAAGTCCTTGTGTACGGAACTGAGTTCCGTTTGCCTGGACTTTCGTAGAAGAGGGGGGCCTTCAGATCAGCATGCTTAAATAGCGCCACACAGGAGAGCAGAACATCCGCACGGATCAGCATTCGTAACAATGCTGATCCGTGCATATTACTTAAGGTAGGGTTCTGGACACTTAAGCCCCATACACACTACAGTTTTTTTAAACGATAATCGTTCAAAACACCCGTGAAAGTGTGTATGCTGCAACGATCATGCCTGATCGTTGTAAAGTACACAAAATCGTTTGATCGCATCTTTTAAAAAGTTTAATATAAACGATCAAGCCATTCAGTACTGAAGGCTCAACAGAAAATCGTTTGTAGTGTGTATGCAGCCTGATTGGCAATAAAAAATGTTCTGTAATGTCGTCCATCGTTTAAAAAACTGTAGAGTGTATGGAGCTTTAAACCAGAACTCCTTAAGAAGGAGTGAAATGATGGGGCGTGCACTCCCTTCTCCATGCCTACTATCAGATTTATGTGCATACTTAAGTTGCACGCAAATCTGAATGTGGCCCAATAAGATTAAAATAAAATTAAATAGGATTAAATACTATTATTGAATAGTAATACTGATACTGCATACTGATCTCACAATTTAAGCATGATAACAAATCTTAATAAATCTACCAGGATTGCATACAGTGGCAAGAATCATTCATTAGCAGCTTTAAATCCAGAATTGGTAATAAGATTCCTCAGAAACAAAAATGGCAAATCAATGTCTGAATACTATCCTAAACATCGATCAATACAGCACACCCACGTAACTCCTACACAAATGAAACTATCTTATTGGAGCATTTAGAGTGATTAATAAAGGTAAAATAGGGAAGTCACTTAATTGGTCAAATGATATTAGCACACTCTCCTTCACATATTAACAAATACTGCCAATAAATGTGATGTGAAACTTAGGTCATTTTGTTCTATTTCCTGCTTAAAATGTACTCTCACAAAGATCTTTTATACTGACTCAACTATATTTAAATTAAAGATAATAAATAAATGTGAAGATAGAGCAGAAATTGTCACATTAATTTAGAAAAAGCAGCTAATAACATAGCATCATATAAATGAAACTCCACTGATATATTGCAGTTTAAATGAAAAGAAAATCTAATACCAGTTAATTATCACCCTTATAATTGTTAGAGAGGACATCAAGATGGAGATCCTAAAGCTGGGTGCTAAAATGCTAAATAAGAATACACAAAGTGTTGTATACACAAAGTGTTGTATGCTCAAATCAATTTATGCAAACAGGTGCATGAAAGGCAGGGGTAATTTGCTTTAACAGAAACAATGCAAATAAATACCCCAGCAACACTGCCATTAATCAGTAACAAACTACACCATTCTATCAGTAAAATAAAATGCAAAAACATTTATTACATACATTTGCAAATATATGATAAGCCACCAGCCACTTTCAAGGCCTCTCTGCAATTGTGGTCCAAATTCTAACGATGAAAGCCCCTATATTATCAACCAATTATCATGCCTATCACATAAGTGCAAGCACCTGCAAATAATTAACAATGTATCTATTTTTGATTCTAGAATGCAGAGAAGATAGGATTATGTAGGTAAACACTTCTCTAAACAGGTTTTGGAAAATTCTGCTGTGAAACCGAAAACTCTAAATTCTGTTAATGGTGATCTCAATAGGGAACTTCATAGACTGGAAAACATATTGAAAGCTAAAACACGTCATTCACTAGATGAAGTTAACCTAAGGAAATATTAACTTAAAATGATACCCAGAGGCTTGAGAATCTTTAAGACCCTAGCCCACAATGATGAGTCCCTATTGCAGGAATGGAACAAGACCCTGGATTTAGGTTTACATAATCTTATGGAACTTTTAATTAAATTTAGACTATCAAAAACGAAATCTACTAATGATGAAATTAAAAAAGTTCAAGCAAATATTAAGAAGAATTATTCTGAAGCGTCCCTATGTGATCAACTTACGCAGATCAAGTCCAGAGTTGCCAAATATGAGTCAAGTATATTGATGATTAAAAAAGATAAATTCATTTGTGATCTAGAGAATTATAGGAAGGGAGAGGTTAGAACTTACAGAGATAAATATCATGCTAAACAACTATACCTTCGATCTCAACAGAGAAATAATAATCATGGGAATAATAGAAATTCCAATGGGAATCAGAATCGTACAACTGTACAAGTACACACAAAGAGTAAGACTATACCCACAAAAAATACAAAAAAACATTAATTCTAACACTAAAGGGATTTTGGAAGTCACTAAAAGGGCGGAGGGGGATTTAACCCCTAATTCTACACCATTATCCCCTTTAAGACATAATCTTCAGGGCTCTAATATGATTCTGAATACCCAAGAGGTCTGTTCTTTACCCATCTCCCTCCCCACCACTATGATACAACTCTCCATTTGAGCAATCCCTGAAGCACACAGTACTGTTCCCAACCCTACCCCACCATCTAACCCTAGTTTTGTAGAACAGACTCAGGGGTAGGAGTGGTCTTTACTTTTTCATCCCAACCCAACCCTTTCCAACCTCTGTTGACTCAAAAGAGGAAGAAGTCTAGACCAAGGGGAAATAGAGGGGGAAAAATGTGTACAAAAAAATAATAAAAAGCCCTATAACTCCTAAAGGGATTTTTAATCTCTCCACAAGACCCTTTACAGAGGCTGAAATCAGCCTTTTAAATAAAGGATTAAAATTCTCCCCGAGTTACCACCGAATCTTTTTGAGCTCTTTATTGAGTTAAACAGATATATTCGGTCTCTCTATAGATAGAAGTACTTTTTTTTACCAATCAACATAAGAACACAGCCCCAACATACTCTCTCCCTTTTTTTGAATCTATGGACTTAGAAGCCCTAAAGATTTTGGAATCGCTACAAGGTGCCATTTCCTAGACCCTCCCCCCGTCTCCTCACTTGATCACTGTGGATAAATCTCTATTAAAAAAACAAAGCTAAATTCTTTCCTCGCTATCTTAAGAATTCCTATATTGACTTATTCTACAAACTAACCCTCTAGGAATTTACCATGGTGTGTAGAAAATCAGTCCTCTCTTCTTGTTCCAATCTCCCAAGAGAAGAAGCAGAAGCTTTGGAAACTTTGAGCAGAGATGACTCCATAGTGAGAAAGGAGGCGGACAAGGGGGGGAATTGTTCTTCTTGATAAGTACATTGGGGAAGCACTCCGTCAACTACACGATTCACAATTCTACTTTATATTAAATCAAGATCTCACCTGCACCTATGCACAGATGTGCAAAAATCGTTGGATTCAGCATTGGAGGAGGGAGTCATTTCCCGAGAGGAGTGGAAATAATTGTTTGTGCCTTTCCCCACTATACCCACTTTTTATTATTTGCCCAAAATACACAAGTCCCTCACCTCACCCTCGGGTAGGCCAATTATTTCCGTTATCAACTCTCTCACTTCTAACCAGTCCTTTTATGTTGATCACTTCCTACAACCCCTGGTGTTGACTCTTCGCTCCCACATTCGAGATTCTATGCATCTCTTGACCCTACTCTGTGACATCAAATAGAGACCTACATATGCCCTCCTGATGCTCGATGTCCAAGCCCTTTACACCAACATATCCTACTCCTTGGGCATTGAGTGTATCAGGAGGACATTGGCTCAAGATGTGAGCTTGACTAATCAACACCAGGGGTTTTTGTTTTCTCTTGTTTCTTTCATTCTTTCCCACAATTAATTTCTTTTCCAGGGCACTCACTATCTTCAGGTGATGGGTATAGCCATGGGAACCAAGTTCGTGCCAAGCTACGCCAACTTGTATGTAGGCCAGCTTGAACAAGAACTCATCTGGAATGGTGACTTTGGCGCATCCCTGGTTTTCTATGACCAGTACATTGATGATTTGTTTATTATTTGGGATGAGGATCTTTTTTCTGCACCTTTTTTTGTTGATCACCTTAATTCCAACACATAACCTTTCCTTCACCTCTACCTACTATGCCTCTATGACTAATTTTTTGGATCTTACTCTCTCCTCCAATGGGGAAGAAATAGTTTCTTCCATTTATAAAATGGAGGTAGGTACAATCACTTATTTGCATTTTCAAAGCGCTCACTACACTCCTTGGAAAACGAATATTCCAAAAGGAAAATATATCTGATTATTATGGATATTGTTACTTGAGGGATACTTTTCTATCACAGGCCCAAACTATCACTCACAGTTTTATAGAGAGGGGTTATCCCCCTAACTTACTTACCACAACCCTAAAAGAAGTAGAAAACATGGATTGTGACTCCCTTTATTCAGTACAGTCTAAGAATAATAAAAAGAAAAAGAGCCTTATTTCCAAACAGAATAACCATGTTGATTTTATTTCCAAGTTGAACAATATACCTGGTTAAGAAAATCATACAGAAAAATTATTCTATCCTTAGACAGGACGACACACTCCGATCATTACTTCCAGAACAACCTACAGTAATTTACAAAAAAAGCAAAACCCTGAAAATTAGTTTGGCACCCAGCCATCTTAAATCATCCAAACCTCAACCCACTTTACATACTGAATGGTCTGTTCCTGTCCTAAAAGGCTTTTTACAAATGTGGCAGAACATCATGTATCACATGCAAATATGTTCAAAATAAAGTGAGAATTATTCAAAGTGGCAAGGAGACAATTCATATAAAGCAATTTATTAATTGCAACACCGAATATATGTTTTTGTTACTGTGTTCTTGTTGCCTGAGATATGTGGGCCGGACCATAAGATCTTTGAAAACCAGATTCCTGGAACACAGGACAAACATCCTAAAGAACCATAACCATAAAAACAATAGTGTCCCCCGCCACTTTTAACATTCTCACAATAGTGATACCTCTACACTTAGATTAATAGGTTTGGAACACATCCCTCTGTCAGATAAAGGGGGGGATAGGTTCAAAACATTATGTAGACAGGAATTATTCTGGATCTACAAATTGGGTACACTGTTACCAGGGGGCCTCAATGAGAATCTGGAACTAAACTCATTTAGTTATTTAGGTTTGTTATGTGATCATATGTTAATTTTATTTATTCTGAAGCGTTTAGCTGTATGAATGTATCTATCTATCAATATCCATAACTTACACAATTTGATGTACTCCCCAATAAGATTGGCTTTTATTTATGATGGATTTGCACCTATATAATTTATATCTTTGCTCAGCAATGTGGATCTCTATATATTGTTGTTATTATTATTATTTTCATTATTTCTATCACTACTAATTATATAATATTATTTATTAATGTACTTATCCATTGTTTATACACTATCTGTTCACTATACAGCCCCATCACTATCTTTTTTATAGTATCACTCCCAATATATTTTTTATTATTTATTTTTTATATGTTTATTTTCATATCAATATGCTTAATCATGTGCAGAAGCTATATATATAAATATATATATATATATATGTTTATATGTATACATTTTTATGCTCTACTAAGAGGATATCTTTAACTTTTATCTTTTTGATGATTTTTATTTAAGCACCTTTTTAAAAAAAAAAAATTTTTATACCACATATTGTACAAAAGTATACAGCATGAGGAAATACAAGATATTAGCAACTCATAAAAAGATTTGCGTAATTACTTTGTTTGAACAAAAATCAAGTCAGAATGACAATCAGATTTTTATGGTTTATCTTTGTTTGTATTTCTTAAACAGTAAAAGCACATTAAACATCCTTACAAGAGGTAGCAGAACTATTAATGAACACCAAGAAAGATCATTTCAGCTTATTTTCACATACTGTAATCTATGTGATATCCTAGGACATCTAGGGTATGACAATAGGAGGATCTCCAATAACTTCTCTAGTTAAGTACCATTCAGTATGTTGTAAGAAGTTATGGAGTTGTCTCTTAACTTGTGAAGGAAGGGTGTCTATATATCCCACCCATACATCAAAGAACTGTTCTACTTTATTGGACCTGTCCAGTACTGTCTCAATCCAGTACATTTGGAACACAAATGCCAACTTATCTAAAAATAGAGAGAAAGGAGGCAGAGTCGTGTGCAGCCATTGTTGGAGGATCGTTTTACAAGCTGCAGCACTTACCGCCAAAAGAAGGCGGTGAAGTCCCCTAGGGAGTTTCTGGTTAGAGGGGAGTATTCCCAATATAGCCCATTCCGCTGTAAGAGGAAGGTTACTAACTAGACAATATTACGCATATCGTTTAATGGTCAACCAGAATGGTTTCAGCACTGGGCATCCCCATAAGCAGTGGTATAGGTCAGCATTCGGACTTTGGCAATGAAGGCACTGATCAGAAGTAAGCAGTCCCATTTTAAATCTCTTACTGGGAGTTAGATAAGTTGCATGAAAAACTTTAAGAAATAGCTCCGTGTACACACTTGAAGGCATTAAATGGCAAGATTTTACAAATGCTTTAAGAACATCAGAGAAAGTTAGAGTAGGTAAAGTTTGTGTCCATAAGATTAAACCTGAAGAGGAGTTAGAATGATCTAAGGGTTCTCTAAGAAAATTTTAATAACAGGATACCGCCCTCACATGAAGTGGGCGTTTCAGCAAGAACACATCTAAATCGTTATTCCAATCAACATCCTTAAATTCTGAGACAACTGATTTAATATAATGCGTTGCCTGTAGGAAAGCCATTTGGCCTATATTAAGATCAGTGGTTTGTGTCGAACAATTCTTGATAGAAAAGAACCCTACACTCAGACCTATTTAAGAGAGGATGAATCGTCCTTATTCCTTTGTCCCTCCATCTGTCGAAAGGAAAGGGTGCTGCACCAGATTGGAACCTAAGGTTACACAGAAATGGCAAATGAATTGTATTAACATTGGATAATCCCCATCTTTTACGCAAAATCATCCAGAGTTTCCTTGTTTGCCATAATAGTGGATTGTCTCTCGTCTCCTGCGGAAGAAGTTGATCAGGGGTATGTAAGAAAGATAACAAGCTACTACCAGTCAAGAAACCCTCCTCCAGTTCAACATCTGTATAGATGCTGGAATAGTGCAGCTAGTCCTTAAGGTGTCTCAACATAGCCACCTTACAATAACTGTTTGCGTCTGGTAGATTAATACCTCCATTATGACGTTGTTGAAGCAGCTTTTGAAAACCGATCCTGGGACGCTTGCCCTGCCAGATGAACCTCCTGAATAAGTAATTAATTTTGGCATCCGCTTCAGTGAGTAAGAAAGGAAGTACTTGTAGGGGGTAAAGTAATCTCGGGAACGATACCAGTTTGATCACATGGCCCTTCCCGTAAAGGAGAGCGGCAAACCTTTCCAGCCACCCAACTTCCTCTCCATTAACCCAATATTTTCAGTAATGTTTAAACGATAAATATTGGCACTATTTTTGGGTAGTAAAATACCTAGATATTTAAAGTGGTCTGCTAACCATGTAATTGGGACATTTATACCCCAGTTTGGAGTCACCACTCCTGGTTTGAGACATAAAGCTTTAGATTTTTCAAAGTTTACTGTAAATCCCGATACAGTGCCTGAATCTTGCACAACAATGGGGCCAAAATTTCTCTAGGATTTGACAAGTATAGTAATATATCATCAGCAAAGGCATATAGTTTGACTTCCTTTCCCCCACTTTAATCCCCTGGAATGGTTGCCAGTTTTGCAACATTCTAATCAACGGGTCTATTGCTAGGTCGAAGAGGAGAGGCAACAGGGGGCACCCCTTTCTAGTTCCTCTCTTCATAAAAAATGTTTCACTCCTCATACAATTAATGAGTAGGTGAGTGAAGGGAAAAATATAAAACTCACTGATCAGATTCAAAAAGTCACCACCAACAGCACCTTTATTTTAAAACATGAAATGTTTAATTAATTAATCCTCAGCTGCTTAGTCTCTTTGGCTCCACATAAATAAGGATCAGATGAGAGCCTCTCCTTAAGAAAAAAGTGAAATGCTGAAGGACAGCGCTGACCTATTGGTTATATATTAATTTAAATAAGTGTGTATTTCTTACACATGAGGTGAACAATGTGCCAAATATATAACAAAGGATACAAAACATATACAATCAAATATGAATAAATAAATAAATAAATAAATACTGTGAATGAATAGTCCCAGAGGTAGATAACCAGTCCGTGTGCCCTACAACAGCGGCATACAGGAAGGTATGTGAGTGGAGTGGTATAGGTGGTTCTTAGGTGATTAGGAACTCCAGGGCATCATAACGTGCATGAAAATAAATGAATAAAATAATAGATAAAAAATATATACGTTAGATCACAATATGAAAAACACACTTGAATGATGATAAAATATGATGGTTGGTATCGTCAGCTGATCTTCTATTTATAAAAACAACCCTCTAAAATATGGTATCCAATATATATAAAAGAGGCATATGAAAAGATAAAAAAGGTGTATGTTTAAAACAACCAATTTTACTAGACTTATTAAAAATACAAATGAAAAAAACTTTTACATAAATAAAATAGAGGTGGACAAATTGGCTAAAATCAATGGAGTGGGAAGCAGCGGAGATATTGACCGACCTGCCAGGACCTCGTGGAGACGTCTCTACCACGGGTAGCGGGGACACTGGGCCGGGAAGATGAAAAATGAAGGTCCTTCAAAGATGATACTCTGCTGCACCGATCCACTGGATAGTTAAAAAGTCCTGCCGTCCATTTAACGCTGTCACTCAACTGTAAGCCTTTATTGCATTATCACTCTAATGCATATGTTTTCTCTGTTTTGTGTTGTATATTCCACCTATTCCATCAGGCTCTAAAGTCATTAGAGAACCAGCTGGTCTATACACACTTATAGTGCTATTCCACTCAGTTTTTCTTTGTTTTTGTTTCCATACAGTCAAGTTACTTTTTGGTCAGCACTGTTGGACTGAGTGATAAGCAGCTGTTTTACATTCTGTTTGCGCATTTTTAGACTTTTTTCTGTTTTTGTATATTATATCATCTGAGGCTGGCTGTATGTTCAATTATACATACCTTTGATCTTACATCCATCATCATTGCGGACGCACATTGACGGCGGGTAAGAACCATTATCCTTTTCTCTCTACCCATTTATTTTTAATCTCAACCAATATCCCTTTGTTAGTTTTTTATTACCTTGTGAGATCAACTGCTGTATATTTATTCCATCTCTTTTTTTTAAATTTATGACCTGGTATGAATTTGGTTATATTATTTTTTAACTGAATAAATTGTTAATTATTTGCAGGTGCTTGCACTTTTTTATTTATTATTCTTATTTTCTGTTTATATACAATCTATTTTATAGATGTTTTTCATTTGTTTATATATACAATTTTTTGAAGTTTTTAACTATATACAATAGAGCTTAGCGTAGCATTATATTTGTTTGTGTTTTGTATTGGATTGGCTATCTTCTAGTGCAGGATCTTTTGTGTAGTCTTGCCCTGACTGTTTTATGTTTGATATTTACACCTGATTGGCGCTAGTGAGGAACTATTTTCATGATAAGTGGCTGGCAAAATATCGTACTAGTGTGTACGCTCCCAGAGCAAAGCACATCACATTGATATTATAACCTTCCTGATCTTCACACTCAATGATGGAATGAATGAGATCACAGATTTAGTGGTAAATTGTGTGGGTATGCACCGGGACTTTAAGTTGTTTGTAAAATTGATCAATAAACTGAATATTTTTTTCTGTAGTGTAAACTCAGTTTAAGCCAGGGGTGGTATGTGGTCCTCTGGTAGTAGTTGGGCACCTGGAATGTAGCAGCTTATATCAGAAGGCAATTGCTCAAAAAGCTGTTACACAAATATGTAATAAAGACAAGTGAGGGGAGTAAATGTGTATTTGAATCATAATGTCACAAATATGCAAAAACACATTTAAATATTGATCTGAAAAACATGTTTTTATTATAATGAGTAGACAGACTAAGGACTAACGCTTCAGTAGAGGGTGGAGATCTAGGACCTGATTCAGAGTATCGCATCCGTGGGAAATTCAGACGGATGCAATGCTTTTTAAGGAACTGCACATGCGCTAAATGCGGAAGAAAGTCGGATTGCTGGCGAAGTTTATGGTATCCGCCAGCACCCAATTCTGACTGCAAAAGGGGGTGTGCCAGGATATTTAAATGAGAAAAGCTCAGATTTTCTCATTTAAATATTCCGTGCACACCAGTCCGCTGGATGCGGAAAAAGCCCTACGATTCGACCAGCTCATGGCTGGTGGAATCGTAGGGTCAGCTCACCAGAGCTGAAAAAAAAAAGTAAAAAAACAAAACAAAACACTTTTTTGTTTTAAAATTAACCCGTTCCCCCGCCTGCCCCGCCGCTGCAGCCTGCAGCATGCACAAACATGCCCATGAATGACAAGGCATGCTAGCGCTTGTAGAACTACTATCGGCAGCATGCTCTGTCCCAAATCCCTACATATGGCCATTTAGTTTTAAAAAAACATACACTGCCCGCTCCCTAAAAAAAATGCAAAGCTCCACGTGCCCCCACAAAAAATAAAATAAAATACATTCCACAAGTGCCCCTTAACTAAGAAAAACATATGCCACATATGTCCCAACATAAATAAAAACCAATGCCACATATGCCCCAACATAAATTAAAACCAATGCCACATATGCCCCAACATAAATAAAAAACAATGCCACATATGCCCCAACATAAATAAAAAACAATGTTACATATGCCCGAAGATAAATAAAATACATTGCCACATATGCCCGAAGATAAATAAAATACATTGCCACATATGCCCCCTCAAAAAATTTCACTGTATATTGCATAACTGGATTCTTTACTAATGTGGAGACAGAGGAGCTGGATGTGGATTAGTGTAGGAATGGAGTTACTGAATGTGAACTGCACCTTTATCATTATGATAACGTGAATGATCCACTAAAGAATTTACAGAACTGTTTCCAGACTTTGGAAATAAGAAGAAAACAGGTGGAAATTTATACCTGGGCAAAAACATTTTGCAGGAACAGCAAATTTCATCTATTACAAACTGCATTAAATAGTAAAGCTGATAAATATATTTTTCCAATAAACATAAGCAAAGTATTTTCCTTGCATGTGTTTGACTTAATTTTATCATTAATTATCAATCAGTAGCAATTCTAATGCAATTTACAGTACACAGGAAATTCAAGTCAACACAAGACCAAAATGTAATCAACCTAAGAAGCCTTAAAGGAAAATTAGGACATGTCAGTGGACCCTTATAAGTGTCAATGATTACTCTTAGAGATTAATTTAATGGTAAAAGAAGGAAAACTGGTACTTCTGAATATTGAATCATTTCGAAAGCTATGTAATGGAATCTACAAATAAGTGGATAGGTAAATGCATATGCTTTTTTATGGTAATTTTTTAATTACACATTTGACACTTTATTGAGACTTGTTATAGTCCTATAGTGTGATTAGGATACAAAGAAATAGAAATTCAGGAGACCTTTTTTTTTTCACCGACAGAATTAAGTGAATTTCCACATCATTAGGTGCACCTTGACCGTGATCTGCTGGTTCTTCTACACATGATGACATCAAGTTAATAGTTTCTTGCTGCAAGCTGTGAACATGAAACTCCAATTCTAAACATAAATCACCTCTCTACTGCCTAAACTCTCTTAAAAGACCAAGCCTGATAGTCTTTGGACCTGATTTACACTTAAGACTTCTTCCGATTTTAGGTGCGTATATTTAAGAACGGATGCATTGCGCATGTGTAGTAACTTTTATACGCTAATTGCGTTGGACTTAATTTCACAAATTCCGTGCTTATACACTACGAACTTAAAATCTGTAGGTTCGTAGTAACATACGTAAAAATGGGCTTTCCATGAATAAGTAACTAGGCAGATACGAAGATTTGGGTGGAGAGAGGCATTTAAATGACCAAAGTAAGGTGCGGTTATGCAGTTAAGTTCCTAGGTAGACGCCCTACGCATTCAAATGCGAACCTACAGTTAAGGGAGCCCTATGGCACTCGTGAGTCATATAAGAACCTGAAAACTGGGGGCGTGCCGAGGGAGTTTCATTGCTATTAGTTGCGTATATTTAGGAACGTATCACGTTCTTAAGTGTGAATCAGGTCCTTTGTTCTTTTAGGTAATTCAACCTCAATACTAACTGACTTAGGGCTGGTTGATTGCCTGGACTGGTACCACACTCTGGGTTTCTCTATTATAGTGACACCTACTTTGGTTTGTAAAGACAAGTATAGATGCTATTTAAATGGGAGACTTCAAGACCATTGCCTCCAACCAAGCACCACCATCATCATTATAGTAGCTTGCATCCTAAGTGAAACAGCTTGCAAACATAAGTGAGTTTGAAACAGAATCAGGTGAGTTAGAACAAAGAAACAGGAGCACAAATACTAACACTACTATTATTAATTATTATTTTTATTTTGTTATATTATATTATTACTAGTGTATTCACATTACTTTAACTTATATCTTATCTATTTATCTTATTAATATATTTGTCAGTGTTGTTACCGCATATTTCATCCAGACTTTTTATTACTATTTTTATCATTGTAATTACTGTATTATTCCTATTTTCGGAAATTAATTTACTTACTACTCCTCTTGTATTTATACTCTGACTGACTTCTCATCACCATATCTCACTGCTCAGATGCCCTCCACATCTATAACCCTGACCTCTGTTTGACATCCTCACTCATCCCCCCATATCATGACTTGTAGCTCCCATATTCTAAACTCTGCATCCTTTATCACTCCCTCACCCCCTCCCTGTCCAATTCCCATCTTAACCCCCTACCCACATACAGGGCCATTCCCTTGACCTAGTCTTCACCCACCACTGCACTCTGACTTCTCCATCTCTTCTTTTCCTCTCTCTGACCACCACCTACTCTCCTTCTCCCTCTCCTCTCATGCCTCTCGCCCCCCCCCAC
>WWET01002202.1:181591-204676 GCA_011038615.1 Limnodynastes dumerilii
TATATATAATTGTGAGTCAAAGCTCCCTAGTTTAGTATAAATACAATAAGGGAAATTCAGGCCATCAGCCAGCTGCTTTCCATGCACAAAGGATTGAGTCTTCAGTAATTGATAGAAAACAAATCAAAACAAATGGGAGTGCTTGTGATGCTTGTCAGTCAACCTGCCGCCCCCACTTGTTTTGGTTTGTTAATAGTCAGTCAGTTGTCGCTTCTGTAATTTCTGCAACAGAAGATGGTTGTTATTTCCATGTTGATAGCAGAACATTAGCGGTTCTGGAAGTTTTAGCCTGAAGATAAATAACTTAAGCTGAGAAAAGTGTGTACCGGTCGAATGTAATTTCAGTCAAGTAGCATAATTTAATGAACCTTGTATAAAACTACAGACAGCTATAACCATGATCCCTAATGATCTCAAAAACCAATATTAAGTCATATTGAAATCAACATATTTAAAAAAGTGAAAATTATATACATATCCACACTTTGCATCCTTTTTCATAAAATATAAACTTAAGTTTCAAAATAAATTCTAGTAAATAATTATGTTTGCTACGTGCATCCAATCCTTTGTAAATAAGAATCTATTCCCCATTAAGGACTGTGAGTCTTCATTTTTATGTCCTTCTGTGTCCCTGCCAACTGTGTTTTGTTGGCTGGACAACAAGAAAGATAACAGATTGATTTAGGGACATAGAAGGGATAATAAAAAAAAATGCATATTCTCAGTATTCAAAACACTTTTCATAAATATCACCAAAGAGATCCAGCAGGTTTTAAAAGAATTGGATTGAAAGCATAAAAACCACAGACAGGAGATGGGGTTGGGAGCCTTATGGGTATAATAGGCATTGCTAATGCGAGGTCTTCTGGATTTTTTTACTTCAAACTCTAGCACTGGCTGAAATCAATAAATACACCCCACCCAGTGATGCCAAACAGCTGCTGCTAAGGTGCTGCTACCAACTGTGATCCACAAATCACTCTCACATTGCTGGAGTTGAGGGGCGATAATAACCTCAGGCACGGCATCCTCTGACGGTATTATAATGAATAAATAAATAAATGAATATTGTGCTGTACAATAAAGTGCTTTCTGATCTATTGAATTGCAACCAATTTGTGCAATTTTTTATTCCACTAAAATGACTGAAGCTATAATATATTTTATGCATAATGTTTTCTACGGGATCAGCATAATTAATCTGCATTAAATCTTGGCTTAGATAATGCGTCGATTAATTTAAGTTTTTGATTCTCTCAATTTGTTGATATTTTACTAAATATAAAAATGATGGGCCGGATCCAGAACTACGTCCGTCTACGTAATCAGCATATCGCTTTGATACGTAGATTGTGTATATGTGGTCTAAAAGTTCTGGATCCGGCCCGATGTGTGTAACATTTTTTTTGTTTTTAAATTATTACACACCTGCAATACAAATCTTTTTCTAAAGTTGCTTACACACTCTATGATAATGGCTACAATCATTATCATGTTTTGTATGGAATGGTCCAGTTTATCAGAACTCTCACAATATGGGCCAAATCATGCACTGACTCAAAAATCGGGTTGTTTAGCTTGTAAATATGATCTGTCTGCCACTGGTAAATCCTAGTTAAGTTCACGCAGGATGATGGGCAGTGTGTGTGGTCTTTGTGATTCTATGACCAGTGGAACAATATGTCGCTTGTCTGGAGCATTGATTAGGATGTGCCAGCTTAAGTAGAACTGGCACCCCAAAATTCTATCTATCTTGTGACAAAGGGCTGTATAAATGCAAATAATAAAATCAATAAATAATAATTCTACCTAGACCTTAATTGTGAAACTCAATAACAAACATAAAATAATCCAAGTTAATTATATGCTAAATTAAACTCAAAATAATATCAATACATCTTATAGATTTTAATCATTATGGAAAAAGATCACTTTTACTTTTAGTGATTCCCATAAGTAAAATGACATTATGTCAGATCCAGAATCCTCCATTCTCTACATGGGGCTTCTGCATGCATTAAGCCCATTTGTGCGAGTGAGTGCAGAGGGTTTGTACTCCCTTTGCATGTATGGAATTCTGGATATCCAATTTTATATACGTTAGCCTCCTTGTTGAGGCTAATGTATGTAATCGGTTGTATTCCCTGCTTAAAACTTCTTTCCGAAATAGGAGAGATAGGGGAGAGGGAGAGTTAGGGTCTGGCTGCGGGAGATTTAGGATTAGGCTGCAGGGAAGGAACAATTAGGGTCAGGCTGCGGGAGATGTGGGTTAGGCTCAGGCTGCCAGGAAGGGAGGGTTAGGGTCAGGCTGCGTGAAGGGAGGGTTAGGGTCAGGCTGCGGGGAAGGCAGGGTTAGGTTTAGGGTAATGAGAGGGGAGGGCTAGGGTTAGAATTAGGGGAATGGTTCGGGGACTTTTTCCCTTACCTTTTGGAGCACCTTTCGGAGCACCGAGCTTTCATAGAGGCATATGCAATCAAAATCCCAGCCAGTTTCAAAAAATAGGACAATAGGGCCGTTCTAAGCGGGGACCCACATCCGTATGTAATGTACTCGCAATTCAGGATCTGGTGATTGTATGGGAAAAAGAATGACTTGATATTTATTATAAAAATATATTCATTTAAAATTCTTAAATGGCTGTGTAATAATATTACGTAACATCATAAAAACCTCCATGGGACTTACTGTGTAGATCTCTGTTCATATGACATTTATGTAAACCTGAGCATTCTTGCGTTTTTTCAGCAGTTTTGAAGATGACAATGAACAAAGTTTTGGACTATAATTTGTTTGATTTTTATGGGGTGTGCACTTAGTGTCAGAGAATTGAAATGGATAGATAATGAAACCGTCATATTCTAACCGGGGACTGACTCCCCTTTATTATGTATGTTATCTTTATTGCAGCACATCCCCTTAATACAGTCTTAATTGTGAAATACTGTCCATTGTCTATATAGATTATGTTTGTCTTCGAAATCCTGTTTGCAACACATATAATCAGGGCTGCCATCAGGGAGTGACAACTGGTGACTATTGTCCCGGTTCCGGACCATGATACTTACCTAGCTCTGTAGCAGCAGGTATGGGCGGTATCCTACCGCCCATACTTGCTGCTCAGAGCTGTTCACTAGCCGGCCAAAGCACTGGGAAGTTCTTCCCTGCGCACGGGCCTGCTGTTAAAGCATCTCTGCCATGCCCGGCCCTATGTGACGTCACCTGGATATTAAACCTGTGAACTCATTTGGACTCTCTGCATTCTAGGTATCATTGTGTTTGTTTTTTACCTGTTATGTGTGCTTATTTCTGTGTTATCTGCATACTCCTGTATGATCCTTCTGCAATTAACCTTCCCAATTCCAAAGTTACAGTGTTGGGTGATTCACCATTGTAACAAGTAATAGGTCCAGACATTATAGTGTTTTCATGTTACACAGTATATACAATTGTACATTTTAGTTTATTATGTTTTGTACTGTATGCATTTTATATTTTATATGCATTTATCTTAAGATATTATTTGTACTCATTCAATCATCTGTACATTGACTTGTCTCTGTCTTCAGCACCATACTACCTATTCCCCTACCTAGCCACACAAATACGAGCTGGATTGTTTACATGGTATAAGTGGGTGCAGCCTATATCTCCCAGCTGAGCGGTTCTCTGCCCACTCATGTACAGCAGCACATCTGCAGGCTCTGCACTTCGCAATGGCTGATCATGAGAGGAGCTGTTACAGTGGAGCCTGTGCAGCAGCTCCAAATCCAAATTCCATTTTACAAGTGAATAACACTGCAGGGGAGAGAAAACAGGAATAATAGTGCAGCCACAAACCCATTTCTTCCTAGTAGTAATGTCCACAATATCCAGAATAGGATCCAGAACAGCCTTTTTTCGAAAGGGATGTTTTCTCCCAGCCAGTTGCAAACTGACCTCGCCGGTAAAGCAATTGATCCACAAAGAACAAAGATGCAGCGGCGAATGGTGAGTATTAATATAACCCCAACTTTTATCCTGATCCTCATTCTCCCCTTCTATAACCCTAACCCGTCCTTCCTCAAAGCATTACCCTAAGATTCCCTTCTCCGCAGCCTAACCCTTAGACTTCTTTCCCCGCAGCCTTACCCTAAGACTCCCCTACCTGCAGTCCATACTTAGATTCCCCTACCCACTGTTACAGTCTCCAGGGAGGGTTCTAAACCAGGGCCAGGTATTAACTAGAGCCCCTGATGATGGGGTTAGTCTTGGCTGCTGGAACCCTTATATACAACACAGAGAAATAGCAAAGCCGTAGGAGCGCTAGCGGCCCATTAGTGCAAAGGATTCTTTACTTTTTAATAAATAANCATACATACTGTTTGTACACAAATGGTATTTTGTACATAGATGGCACTAAAGGCTAGTAATACGCAAAGGTATAAATAGTTCTATGATGTTGTCCCACTTAGAATTCATCTATGGATGAAACTCTAAATGGTTGTTAAATTAAGTGATTTAGTTCAATTGATTCATTAAAACCATCTGACAGAGTCGGGCATACTGGTCTCCACCTCTGGGGGTACGTTTGATGATCAATCCCTTTAATATTAATATTTTCTATTTTACCATCATGTTTGTCGTTAATGTGTCGACACTGAGTGTAATCTATTGTTTATTAAGATATTCCTCCGATGTTCAGAAAATCTGATGTGGAGCTGCCTCGTAGTCCTACCTATATATTGCATCCACAAATGCAGGTAAGTTGGTAGACCACGAAGCAACTCCTGCATTTAATGAAACCAGTAATGGGAAATGATTCACTTCCATCAGATGAACAGAAGCTATGTTCTCTATTTTTGCTGTGCCTGCACATGCTACATCTCTATTGTGCACAGATGTAGAAACCCTTTGGTTTCTCAGGAAGTCAAGTAGAAATGGTTTTGTTGTTAAAAAACAATCACAACACAGAGGACTGGAACCATTGCTCACAAAAATTAGACAGGAACCTAAGCACACAAAGATGCATACTGGAACCCTTGCACACAAGGGACCAGATCCTGAGCTATGTACGCTAGCGTTTTTACGATAGCCACTGTTGTAAAATTGCCAATTTGTATGTACTGCGCATGCGCACGGCAAATGTTACGCAACATAACTCTGATTGTATGTAACTTTAGCTTAAATACGATTGAAAGGGTGTGTCATCCATACGACACCCAGAAATACACTTTGTAGGCAGAGGGAGGCATTTAAATCATACAGTAGGTGCGGTTTAGGACGTTACGTACGTCAATCCATTACGTACGTACGTACTTGCGCTTGGAAAAGTTAAGGTAGGGTTTGCAAACGGAAATCGAGTAAATTATGTACGAGCAAGGGGAGTGCCTGGGGGGAGTGCAGAGTACTTACGATAGCGTAAATACGCTACGCCAACCAACGTAAAAAGAACTTAGGTCTGGATCTACCCCAAGATAGCCCGGAAAATTGGACTCCACACGCTGAGAGATGGTAAACACAGTGTGCGGATCTGACCGCACCTAACTCACTCGAATCTGTGAATATGGTCCAAGGTGAATACGTGGAGCCAAAGCATATATAATCATGTGCTTAGTTTATAATGATTTAATTTCTATTTTTCATCCAACATATTCCCTTTGGTTAGGCAGCATGTATAAACAAGACTCCTCTAATCGGTCTTTCTCATTCGGATTGGTTCTGAGGTCCAGATTTCTTTCCTTCCGTTTTAGATTATGCAAAATATAAGAAAAAGACCAATGATATGTTTGATTCGTTCCTGATGTTTTAATATGTGTGCCAATTGTATCAACGCACATGATCTTTCATGTATAGAATGCATATAGAAAATACATATCCTCCATCCTCCACAAATCACAGAACTCCTGTCTCTCCCGATAATGGTTCCAATTTATTATAGATATAGACATAAAAACAAATATTTTTCTCTTAAAAATTCAAAAAGTTAATTCTCCCTGTGTGTTCTGCACCTAAACTCTGATGTAACTATGGGCCTGATACCACACCAAATGGAGTTATTACCTTCCCACTCTGATTTCAGAATTTTATTTAATGAACAAATTATAAATTTAATGTACAATAGAAAATATAATTCACTTATAACCAATCAGCTTGATGCAAATTTTCTATTGGTTTTTTGTTTTCACATATCACATAAATATATTCCATCTTATAACTATATTGGAAAAAATATCAACTCTGATAAACAATATTAGGCTCTGTTTCCTAAATGACACTTTTTAAAAGTAAGGATGTATCTACGTGAAATAAACAAAAGCACAGTATTCTTACTGCATACAAAGGTGTGTGCATGTAAATTATATACATTTTACAGTGTGGGTGGTAAGACCCACTTACACGCAGATCAGCGGTCGCACAGATTGCTGGATCAGCGGTCGTATGGACCGCTGATTTGCATGAGAGACTTAAGGCTGCCTTTTGACAGCATAAGTCACAATAGTTACGAACGAGAGAGGGGAGTGACAGGAGGAGTTCACTCCTCTCTCTCATCCGGACGGACATACCCCCACATGTATGGAAAGCGTGCAGAGGTTTTTGTTTTACCTAATAAGGATGTTTTTTTGAACAGTATACTTGAGTACTCTCACATTCAGGCTGTGTTTTATTCGACCTACTTACTGAAGGTTTCAGGTATGCTCAAGAAAATATATTTCATTGGTGTAGTTTATAAGCTACAAAATTTTTATCTATTCTTCAAAGACTTTTGAGCAGAATGTCTTTTATCCATTGTGTGTAATGTAATATGATTGATTTTACCACATTTATAACTCCCACAACCTTTGGTTCACATTGTTTTAATAGTAAGAAACTTATCCCTAACATCGGTGAGCCTTTAATAACAACCTTGGTTTTTATTCAGTTTAGTTTCTTTATTCTATCTCCTTTGAAGTGTAAAGCAGACATTACTTGGTAATCCTAAAAAATAATATCTTATCACTGCAGAAAGTTATGCTTATTAATTGTGTTTAATCTCATAAGACTGCTCACTTAGGTCACAATATATCAGTGTGTGTCAGAAAGCATAAATAAAGAATTATAACTTTTATTTTTGTATCTGTTACTTAAAGGTTCATGTTAATGTCTACATGAACCTTTTTCCAGACAATCTAAAGCAGGGGTTCTCAACCTTTTTGTGTCAAGTACAACTTACCCACTAAGGAACTTGTGAAGTACCACTTTGCAAAAATGATTCATTTACTGAATCCAAAACAATTAACTTTAACAAAATATAACCAATAGCATAATATTTGTATGTCAGACTCAGTTCAGGTTAATTTTAGGCTCAATATTTAATTTTGCTACAACCCTCTTCCTATATTACTTATTATACCTCCCCCATTTACATACAGCCTTATCCCCGCATTACACATTACACTTCTCCACACATAAAATATAATACCTTTCTCCACATGATGTATTACCCACCCTTCTGTTATATCCCTTTACACAAATTACACCTTTCTCCCCCCTCTGTAATATACCTCTCCACACATTACACCATCCCCCCATCTCTTATATCCCTTTCCAGGGCTGTAACTAGGGGTGTGCGATGGGGCGGCCACACAGGGCACAAATCTTAAGGGGGCACCAGTAAGTTAATACTAATGGTTAAATTGGCTTAGAATTTAGGGTCAGGGGGCACCATTTTTCCTTTTTGCCCCTGGCGCTAAAATTTATAGTTACGACTTTCTCTCCACACCTCCTTCTCTTATATCCCTCTCCACACATTACACACCCCCTTCTCTTATATCCCTCTCCACATATTACACACACTCTAGTTCCATCTCTTTCTTAACTTACCTGCTCCAGCAGCTGCACCATGACTCAGCCTCCTCCACTTGCTTCAGCTACGTGGATCCTCTTCATTCTGCGTAAGTAAGACGCGCCGCCCCCCTCTTCTGGAATCTGCTGATCCTGTGTGGAGTATAGGAGGTGGCATATGTTTGTAGATGGCTTCTGCCGGCTCCTATACGACACACAGGCAGGATCAGTAGATCCTGCCCATCGCAGCTACAATTACTGGCCCCGCAGCCCGTGTGCCACCTAACAAAGTTATGCATACCACCAGTGGTATGCGTACCACGGGTTGAGAACTCTTGCTGTAAAGCATCTGTTTAAGGTTATATTATTTTAGAAGTAGCCAAATCGGATGAAGAAAAAAAAAATTGTCAGAAAAAAGAAAACAAAAATATAAACTCAAGTAATGTCTACCATAAAAAGGAACTTCACTTTACTGTCCTGTATATAGAAACAGATTTAATATCTGCGCTCAATAAGAAAAGAAAGAAGCGCTTGGAAGTCAATAAACAATGTACAAATAATAATTTATTACTTAAAAACAATTAACAATCTAACAGCCTCACCGAAAATATCACATAATAATGCAGTATCCAATTTGCATCACCTAGAGTCTCCAATATAAACAATCAAGTCCTTGAGGAGAAATAAATGCACAGCCCCTCTAATAATTTAAATATTTCAACTGAAATAATAAATTAGGCAGACTTAGAAGCAGAAAGATTAATAGACAATAACCCAGCACCTGACACTATAGGTCACTATAGGGTACTTCAAATAATGAAACCAAAGCTCACAATATAATATAAATGGAGAAATGTTAAACAATTGCCTCTCTCTCTGCCTCTCATCCAGTGGCTTTCCATCCAGTTTCCCAGCAAATGCTGAGTTTGCTGTCATCATGTTGCCTGTATCTTAGGTATGGATTTGGACTCCATTTATTTTTTTCTTATCAATTGGCTTTTTGAAGTTTCTCTTATGTATGTAAGCATTAATGAATCACTGTGTGCGTATTCTGTAGGCATGGAGGACCATATTCATACATAAGAGTGAGTTAGGTATGGACAGAACTGCACCTAACTCACATGTTCAGCCCCTAACCTGCTCCCCATTTTAAGGTACCTTATGGCACTTAAGAATGCCATAGGGCTACCTTATCTTACCATGCATAGTTTCCTTCTTAAGAAAGAAACTACACACGGGGAATGCCTCTCCCACCTCCCCCGCCCTTCCTGGCTAATCTAAATCCCTCCCACTTTTAACTAAACAGTCCTTCCTAAAGTACTCTGTGTGGTCTGTAAAGACCGCACGGATGCAATCTATGTACCTAACTGGTACGTAGATTGCGTAAATGTACTGCTACGCATGCGCAGTAGATATATTAGCAACATTACGCACCTAAGGAGCCAGAGCTTTTTAGGTGTGAATCGGGACTGGAGTCCACATGTGAGAGGGAAATTAACTCCTGTGACACTTTCCTGTCATGTACGGAGTTCTGGACAGTTACATGGTAGCCCTACATTAAAAAAATGATATTAAAGCACAACTTAAAGTAAGAAGTGTGTGGGATATACAACCATATCATAATACTGGGGAAAAGGCAAGACTGAGTTAAATATAGACTCTGGAATCCAAAGCCAAATGTAGAACCAAGATAAATCCATGAACTCAAGAAGCCATTCTACAGTAAGAAACAATACACAATAATCTGCACAGACAGGAATTACTGGCAGGTATTTAATGAGCTGATCATACATTTTGTATATGCAGTCTAAGGTTGCTATTTTTTATTTTAAATTATAACAGAATGTTATTAGTGTGTAGTATATTGTAATGTTTAGTTAATTTAGTTACTTTTGCAATACTATGTATTAATCAAATTTTCCTCTTGTGGGCATGCAGTGTTTTTTATATATTCATTGTATTTAAATGTATTTACAAGATGATTCAAGTTTCCCCCCATTATAGTGAAAGTATTTTAAATACATTATATGCAATCTATGCAGCTGTTTGGATCTATATACATTGATATCTATAAAACCTGTTTTCATTGTTGCTTGTACTTGTCTATGTGCCATGCTGTGTCATGCGTGCGTGCAAGTGCCATGCACGTAATTAGGTACTTTGGAGGAGTTTTTGGCCATCAGGAAAATCATGCAGTGTACAGTATATCTGGTATAACAATGAATGCATTCAGAAACAACTTTGAACATCATTCATCAAGTAATAGGCTACAGCTTTCAGCTTAAAACAGTAGCACTTCAAAATCTTTTCCCTGCTTTCCTACAATTTAGTTTCTGACAGTAAAAGCTTTGATGTGATAACACATATTCCAAATTTGTGTACTTTAACATGCTAGTTTATCCAGTTCTCACCTTTGCTTTTAAGAGCATATCTATTACTATAATGTTTGTTGTAAGTATAATAAAACTTTTTTTTAAAGATATACTATATTTTAATCTTAAAATTTGATTATGTTTAACACACTGCTCTGAAGTTTTTGTTCTTAAATACTTAACAAATCAGTTTTATCTACATTTTTAAGGTGAGCTGAACCAACAAAAAAACAATACTATCCAAAGATCTAAAAAGATGCCTGAAAAACAGTACAAAACTAAAAGGTAAATAAAACTGTAATTTTTTTTTTAATTTGTATCTATAATTGAATTATGTTAGAATTAGGAATACCTTAAATATATATTGTGGTATTCACTTAATTTCTGTTGTTCCATTTTAACCTCAACTTCATTTCATTTCAGAGATTAATTTTATAATCATCCACACTAGGGACTAAATCCAGACCTCCGTGCAGGTTCCCACAAAGGTCTGAAAGTCTGCATAGAAGAGTGGAGTGAACTCCTATGTCAATCCTCTCTCTCATGTGGACTTTGCAGCAGTTACACTGCCATAAGGCTACCTTAAGTCTCCTGTGACCACTGATTCACATTAAAGTTTTTATTCCAGCCCACACTATATAATGTAAATGCTCCCTCACCCACCTTGCAGAGTCGGATAGATCTAGTGTACGGAACTAAGTTCTGTACAACAGGAGATCTGTAGCATAACATTTGGTGCGCCAATGTTACATTTAAGCCTTCTTGCGCACAAGGCTTACTTAAGTAGCTTAACCTACGGAGGTCTGGATCCGGTGCTAGGTTAGAAAAAGTACTGACTTTTCAGTAGTTTACTTAATAAATATTCAACATCCTTTTACTATATTGGCACAAACACATCTATAAACCTCTATCTTTTATCTAATATGTTGGCATCAAAATAACATGAATATCATTTTGATAGCTTCAAGATAACTTACCAGTGATGAGGTTGTCCACCAAAGTAGTTGGCATGCAGAAGATCCCCACAAGCAAGTCGCTGATTGCTAGGTTTAGAATGAACATGTTGGTCACTGTACGCATCTGGCGATTTTTTAGTACAATGAAGCACACCAACATATTGCCAATCATGCACATAAGGAAAATGAAAGTGTAGGCCAAGATAAACATGACTGCTATCGCTGAGGAGTGCTGGTAGTAGAAGGAGAATGTTAGATTATCTCTAGAGATATTAGTGGTGTTTCCAAATCCCAAGGAGCTGATGTTGAATGAAGGCACAAAGGGTCCTAGAAAAAACAAAACAAAAAACGATTTACAATGAGTGCATTGATGCTTTAAAAAATATCAACAACCCATATTATAACTCTAATTTATGCCATCACTTTAGTTCAAATATAAACAATGCTATTGCTTTATCTTGGTTTTGTACATTTTAAATAAAAACCGCAGATAATGCCATACACATACAAACGTGACTGTTAATAGCCGTCTCCTTACAGCTTTCCAGCCTGGGTAATCTTGCCCACCCCTCTTTACAATGCTACCAGTATCCACAAGAGATATATTGTCAAAGAACAGTACTATGTCTAATATGCACACAAAGGGAATATGGAGATGTTACAATCAATAGAAAATAGTATTCATCCGACATTAATAGGTATATTGAAGACATTTTCTATAATGTGATTTGATGCCATGGGAAAAACCTCAAACTTTTAGAATGTTTAAAAAATCTACCTCTAAAATATATATCCCTGAATATTAATTTGGTGAAATGCTCAAGTAAAACAATGGGATACTCAAGGTTTGTTGTACTGCATATAATTTCAGTGTTGCTTCAGCCAGTGGTGAATTTCTCAAAGACTTATGGGGCACTCACTTGCTGAGGGTGTCTAGACCAGATACAATGGTGGGTATAAAAGGAAACCAGTAGTTGGCCCAGAATATCCAATTCCAATATCTTGGCATTGGAACCTCACAATCTAGGAGTATTATAACCCCGTTAAAAGACCTTTACTTCTGCTGCTTTTGAAAATAAGTATTTTAGTAATAAATTGCTAAGATTATAATGTTTTGGACATGCTATTGAATCAAGTTAGAATTATCAGTGCAGTCAACTATTTCAATGATTGCATGAAGATTAAATATATACAACTTAAAATTTTAATATAGCTGCTTATGCAAGCTTAATGTACACAATTTAAGTAGTCAAATCGGCATGCATGCAGTTTTTAATCAGGCATAATTGTTTTCACAGAGCAAGACAAGTCTGTCTAAATGGTAAATCTGAAAGAAAGTCAATACAGGAGATTTAATTTAATCACGTGCATTGTATTAGCCTGACTCTGATATTTTAATACTGAAAACCCATAATTCTGCACACAAATAGAAAGACTCACCCACATGAGCTTATTATCTGCTGCTTCCTTACAACGGCAAAAATTCCTGATATACAAAAGCCTGAGAGTGCTATAAAAATTGAATTCAGCATTCAACTTTGTAGAGCTAAAGCCCATGGTATATTTAATGTGCATTCTCTACATGTTTAAGAGTTACAACTTTTTTTTACTACAAGCACATTTTGGATTCTGTAATATGTATTATTATTGCTAGTGTTGGATTCTGTGAATTGTATTATTATATGCAGTGTTAGCATAATCATCAATGGTTTACAATTAGATAAAACTCTGAAATATTTGATCCTTGATGTTCATATGTTTTAAATTTCCTGATTTTACTTACAATGTTACATATTGTGTCTTATTAACATTATTTGCATGTCATTATTTTACAACATTTAAAAGTTGTTGTTTTTTACATACAGTACTACTGAATAAAGTTTTATTATGATTTATTAAAGATGAAATATATAAACATATACATGTTTAAATTAATATAACTGCTTACGCAAGCTAAATTGAGTCAGTTTGAGCAGATCAAATTGAAATGCATGCAGTAAACATTATCGACAAAAAATGTTTTCAATTAAATAATGCTGGCTTTTCTATATTACTGTATTAACCCACTGCGAAAAAGTATTATGGCCTACGTATGTTTGATCTGCTAGAAACAATTCTTAGCAATTTAAAATAAAATATATTATATATCTTTTTGGACTGCTTTGTGAGCCATTATCCTCATTAACCATTTAGGTGCATGCCTGGAAGCAGAATTGGGTGGCAGGTTCCTAACTAAAGACATTTTTGTTCTGTATGTCATTTTAGAAGCTTAACTAGACAAAATCTTCTAACATACACACAAACATACACATAAACATTTTACAGTTGCATACTAAACTTTACACAAATGGTTGTGGTCACTGTGAGCACAGAGCTCCTAGAAAAAAGGAGGGTCACATATATTTTATGTTGATGAGACTCGCATTTACTGTACTGTGTATGGAGTGTTGTAGTATTATAGGGGTACTCTGCAAATATACAAAATATTGCCAACAGGTTCTTTTTAGATTTGTCCTTGGAAAAGAAGAAATAATTATATGGAGAAAAAAGCATAATAAAAACATCAAAAAAGACTAATGCTTTAACTAAATGTCAAGGTTCCCTTAAACTGATATGTAGTACTTTATGCTTGTGGATGCAATCACTAGATAAGTTCTAAAAGCATTACTTTTCAGCTACCCATATATAAAATAAAAGATAACCTCTTATGGTTGCATCTTATTTATGAAGTAAGCTGGGAACATGAAATGGAATGCCTGAATAATTGGTGTCACGCTCAAAATTTATTTACTATTAAAGATTGTAAGAGCAAGAAAGATAATCAATTGAACAGTCATGATGGCAATCCTTTTATATGATTAGAAGTCTGTCTGAGAGAGATTTTTTCAATCTTTTTTCAGACTAATCGGATAAAATGCGCAAATAAGTACAGTCAAGCAATTGTGAGAAATGGGAATATAGGGTAGTTCTAGAGATGCTTTTATATCTAAAATAATTCAATATAATCCCTTCATAGAAGAATAAGTGAAATTATTTATCAATTATAAATACTATTATCATTATTAGCAACCTTTATGTATAAGGCACTACAAAGTATCGGCAGCACCATGCAGTGAGACAAAGTAAATACAATTTCTGGAACGGTGAAGGGGGGACGATAAGGGGGACCCTTGTGGAGGTGGTGGTGACTAGATCGTGGGGTAAAATAGAGATCTATTTACTGCTCTAATGTTATCAATTTTGACCATAGGTCCGTTTATAAGTAAGTTTATGCAAGTTAAAATTTTACAGTAAGATTAATAGACACGCATTTCGTCTTAGCTTGATTACAGAACCTGTGATTATGCCAAGGCAAAATATACGTCACTGTTTCCTAATTCTGTGGGGAGAAGTGCACTCTCACCACTCAGCACCTCCGGTGGATATCTTTTACTGTTCTTAATTTATTTATATTAAAAAATATACATAACTAAAAATACAAACATGAAAAAGTGTGTTCATTTTCCTTACACAATGTGTTGAACTGTTTAATCAAACTCTTTCATATTTATTTATTTTTTATGATTTACAATTGTAAATTTCTATACATGTACCATGTATTTTTTTCAGATACTTTGTATAAGATTGGGTAAAGCGCCTAACAAATCTATAAATGAGCCCAACTTATTCTGAAATCTTGACACTCCCTGTTCTACATTAGGGAAGGTGTATCAAAGTAGACCAGTTGTAAAAGGGAAGTTTTACCTTCTCCTAAAGTGTGTGATGATTTCGTAATCCATTTGTCAAGGACATGGCTTTTAGCTACTGTCACAATAACAGTGAGAAGAGGTATGATTTGTTTTTTAGAGCTACCCAGATCCCAGTTGCAAAAAGTTTCCACATCCATTAGATATCTCCTGTTTTGGGAAATATAGGCCCTCTGAATCGTGCAGAGATGTATTTCTTATAGATGAGCAGATCGTCAGGATTTTAAAAAATTATTTCAGATATGCTAACTTGCTACTTTCCCACTTGAGGCTGCCATAGTTTCTCCAGATCTCTGCATAAAATATCTATCTGTATATTTTCAGTTTTATATTTATTAGTTGTGATAAAATTCAGTAATTGCATTAAAGCAGCTGTCTTACCCTGAACAGAGAAATTGGGTATTGGAAAGTCCAAACTTCCTCAAAGGCTTGAACAGTAAGTAGCTGCCCCCTGGGTTCAAATTATATAATTGATCATTTTGATACCTTTTGTTTTCCAAGATAAATAACAATTGTCTAGGCTTGGGGGGAAATTAGGTTTGCCCCAGACTGGACATAACTTAAGCTGCATCATATTTAATTTTAATCTTTAATCATATGTTTTATTAATATAGTTCCATGAATGAAAAGTGTCATGAAATAAAATATGTTTAAAAAGATGGGGAGGAATATCTTTCTTTTTACTGTAAATAAAGCTGCTGGAGAAAAGGAACGACCACTCTCTTCTTCCAAATTTGGTCAGAGAAGATGTTTATCCCTAAAGACCAATCAGAAATATATCTAAATTGGACTGCATGTGAAAAAGAAAGAATATTGGAAAAACCCATGCCATCCATATCTTTAGGTAGTTGTAACCTAGTGATAAAAATCTTTGCACATTTCCCATTCCAAATAAGTTTCCAAAATATATTAACACAAAGTTTGATATCAGATTTTAACATCATCAATGGTAACATTATTTTGGAAATATGACACTTTTAATTACAGCAATTCTGCCCAAAAGAGATAGATTAAGGCAACGCCAATCTTCTAATAGCTTTAGTATTTTTCATAAGACATGCCTAAAGTATACCTTATAAAGATTTGGTTTTGGGTTTAGATTTCTTAACAAAAATTTCTCTAAACAACTAAAATCATGTAGAAAGACAGAAAGATAGGATTTTGAAAAGACTGCACTTGATGAATCTGCGGCTTGTCCCTGTTCCAAAGAGGGTCTACACCTCTGAAAATTGAAAAAAAACAAGCATAAAGGGACTGGGATAGGGCTGATTAAGTCCAACAAATGTTACCAATAAATATTAAGATAAATAACTTAGAACTTCCTAATTGCAGATCGTAGCAAGGAGTAGGTATCAGGTGGTGAGAAGGCACAGACCTGGGTAAATCACTTGTTCAAACAAGGATTTATTAACAAAGCAATAAAAACACTTAAAACAAATGAAAATCACAATCAACATGAAAGCTAGCTGTGCTCTGTACCGTTTAACTAAACAATGTGCACAAAGGCGGCCCGGGGGAGCTCCTGTTAGCCAGATGAAAATGATCCTGTGGACGTGAGAAGTACCGGTGACTGGAAGCGCAGAAAGTAAAGACCAACAATTGACGCATTTCAGGCATGTGGGCCCTTTATCATCAGCTGGTTCATCTTGGTGCCTCATATGAAATTTAAAACACAGAATATTATAGGAAAATGACATTTTGCCTTGTTTCAAGAACCAAATTCGGCGGGAGTAAGCCAGTCCGGTCTCAGTTTTGGATCTATTGGATTTAACACAATCTGAACTGCTCATCTCTAATATACGTAAAAAAAAACCCAAAAAAACTGTTACTCCTATCCACTCAGACGTAATCTTTTTGCAGCATACGCATGGGACTGATAATACTCATTCTACTCTTAAAGGACCTTGGCTAGATTCATATATATCTGCTGCATACAAATCCAAATTTTGTGGGATAAGTTAGTTCCCTCTTGCAAAACAAGCTCAATGGCATTGGATCTAATCTTTCAGAATGACATTAGGACTCAATGATGTTTGCCATCTTCTTATCCATTCAGATAGAACATACACTTTTTTCTGTTCAGCTCCTAAACAATTTTCTGGAACTGATTATTTTCTTTTGTCTGATATCCTTATTTCACAAACAGATCAAACCAACATTTACGATATTTTAATTTAAGATAATTTCCCTATCTATCTAAAATTAAAACTTTATGGTACATCTCTTAGGGACCACCTTTGGCACTTTCCTGTCCATTTTTATTCTGTTGATGATATTTGCCAGTTCCTAATCATGAGGTCGGTAGAACTTGTCAATAATAATATAAAATTTTTGAATAACCCAATTTTGTTTGTTTGGGGTAAAGGCAGTCATGAGAGGAAAAATTATTAGTTAGAGATCAGTTTTTGCAGAAAAATCTGTGCGTATTTTTAGGATCGGATGAAGTGCGCATGCGTAGTAACTAAGTTTACGCAATCTACCTTGATTTTACGCTCAGAAGTCCAGTAGGCACGGACTTGTGAATCGCATATGAGAAAATACATATGGAGGGGTGTGGTTATAATCCGTATGGAGAAAGATGCGTGTAAGTGGGTGGGGGGAGGCATTTAAATGACTGTGTGAGGGCGTGGTTAGTTAGATATGCATGTACATAGGTAATATACGCTCGGAAAAGCACACTTAAAAATAAGGGTAGTTGAGGCACTCGTAAGTCACCGTCAACCTGTTTGTGTGAGGGGAGTGTCATGGGTGTTGCCTTGCAACTTCAGTGCGTATAATTGCATACTTTTTTCAAACTGATCTCTGAATATGGCCCATAAAAGATAGCAGAACAAACTTGTGCAATCCCATTGAAGAAAATGCCCAAATCTACTCACTAGCTGAACAAAATATATTGTCCTCTACACATAAGTATTTTAGATTGGGCAAAAAAAATATTGCTTCCTCAATGACTTCCTATGCATCTACATGGTATGTGAATTATATCTTGGCTATTAAACATCTATCATCTAATGCACTTCTTACTAACACTTGCCACAATTTCATAAATATTATGAGTCCCTTTATCAAAAAGACATTTTGGATGCTGATATTACTCAAGGAGAAATTAGTAAAACAATTTCTAGCCTTTAATTGCATAAATCCCCAAGTCCAGATTACATTTCTGCGGATTACTATAAACGCATAAAAAAAACTTACTTACTCCCAAACTATATCATCTATATCAACAAATCCACCATTAAAATTCCTTGTTTTCTGCATTTAATGAATCTTACACTATCCTTATATCC
The DNA here is from genome assembly GCA_011038615.1 of Limnodynastes dumerilii. Lineage (NCBI taxonomy): Eukaryota > Metazoa > Chordata > Amphibia > Anura > Limnodynastidae > Limnodynastes > Limnodynastes dumerilii. The sequence continues at coordinate 199,760 of WWET01002202.1, forward strand.
AAACCCAATAAACTTGGGCTTCTATACACCTATTAAATACTGATTTTAAAATTCTTAGTAACATTGGCCTGATCCAGAACTACGCGTTGAAGCGAATTTACACTTGGCGGACACGTAAAATAGCTGTTTAGAAAGCACTACGCATGCGCACCATAGAAAATATGCACATTCACGTAGCGTAATTGTGAACATATGGGCCATTCACGTATATGTCACGTAAATACTTACGTGCGGGCGTGTCGATTTTACGTTAGTCAAAATTACGTGTGAAATACGTGAAGTAGGCGGGGGGTTGTATTTAAAGTGCACAGTATGGGCGTGCTAAGCTGCGTAAATTCGTTCAGCCCATACGTACGTGTGCGGATTACTGCGGTTACGTTGGAAAAAGTTAGGGTAGGGTTTGGAAAGCGTATCTTGACAAAATACGTCCGTGCATGGGGTGTGCCGAGGGGAGTGTAGCGAACTTACGTGCACGAAAATACGCTCCGCGAATAAACGTACGGCACACGTAGTTTTGGATCTGGCCCATTATGGCCAATAAGTTGCAAGTTATTCTGCTACAAATAGCAGAACAGAACTTGAAATCGGTTTAGTAAAATACTGTCATGCTGTTAAAGGAATTAGCACTGCAATAGCAGTCATTAGCTTCTCACCAACCACAAAAGCAGAAAATGCTTTTAAGCCTTGCCACTCAAAAAATCATTTACAAGGTTTTTCTGTATCCCCTATTTTTGGTTATGAAACACAGAGCCATTTCACCAGATTGCAAGACATAAAATTTCCTGGATTCATGGATGATCTACCAGGGCCGCCATCAGTGAATGCAGGGCCCGGGAGCCAGCCGCGGGGCCCCGCCGCTATGTGACATAATTGGTGACGTCACATAGTGATGTGGCGCGGCAGATATGCTTTAATAGTGGGCCGGTGTGCAGGGAAGAACTTCCCTGCGCATTGGCCGGCTACTGAATAGCTCTGAGCAGCAAATATCAGCGGTAGGATACCCCTGCTGCAGAGCTATGTAAATATCGACGGGACCTCATCAGGTCCGGGCCTGGGACAATAGTCCTGGCTGTCCCCTCCTGATGGCATCCCTGTTATCTGCTGTTAATCATTCTAATACTATATTAATACTTGATAAAATATCAGACTATGGTCTTATTTCAGGATTTAAAGTTAACACATCAAAATCAAATACTATTCTTCTGCATTAGAAGGCAAGATATCTGAGTTAAAGAAGATATAATCATCTGCATTGCGAGTCCCTGCTAAGAAAAGCTCCCTTACGAAGTAGGGACAGCTGAAAGTTGCTTTTTGGCTTTCCCTATTTCGATTGGCAGCATTGTTATAATTTTTTTTAAACTTTCGGAAACGCTGCCGCCAGGGACTTAGAGTTAGGCTACCAGAGGGGACTTAGGGTTACGCTGCAGGGGGGGGGGACTTAGGGTTAGGCTGTAGGATGGGGAGACTTAGGGTGTGGCTGGGTATCCCACATTCATATGGATCAGCAGTTGTATGGACAGCTGATCCGCATGCTTCAGTTAGGACAGGCTTTCAGCTCTGTAACTGCCATAAAGCCCATACGAGAGAGGGGAGTGACAGGGGGAGTTCACTTTTATTTCTTTTTATTTTTTTATAGATTCCTTATTTAGCTTTTTTTTATAGGTTGTACATGTACCACCCCAGATGTTGGGGGCGGTGTACAGGTAAGAATATTGCGGACGTGGATGCAGGTCGAGAAATACCCAGAGAAAATGACAACGGACGCAATTTAGTTCAGAGCATAAAGAATCAGTTTACTACTTTTCTTTATATGTGGAGAATATCATATTCCAACAATACATATAAACAGACATTGTTTAGACTCAGTGAATGATATAAATTGTTGTTAAAGTTCAGACTTACTAAATATTTTCTGACAAGACTAATTTCATACAACAGTTGTTTTACTTGCCAGCATAATAATGTTTATGAATCAGTAGCAATGTTCACAAAACTCTAGAAACAATTTGCTTTTGGAAAACTATTCAAGGGTGCTAAGTAAATCCAACATTTGTTTTCTTTTCACATTAAACAGGTTGATACATTTACAATTTTTTCATTTTTCCCTCAGCAAAAGATATAATTTACACTTGTCTTAGAACAACGAAGCAGGTAAGTTAGAGAGATGCATTACCAACTTTCTGTTTACTTTTACTTCCTGTCTCCCCTTATAAACTATAACTTTAATCTACCCCCTTCTCCCTAAGTTTCTTAACAAAGAGATTATAAGACCTATAAATGTCCTATTATAAATCTTAACTTGGCTCCAGAAGAAGACTCGTATCCTGCTTTCTTCTTTAATGTCCCTGGTGTCTGTACTCTTAACACTTTATCACTCTTCTGCTGATACTGATGTTTCCCCCTCTCCTGACCTGAACAGCATACACTCTGACTTGCCACCGTGCACCCCTCTTTATATCTGAATAGCTCACCCTCCGACACAGCACCGAACACCTCTCACTGGACCTGGACAGCTGACCCTCTGACACAGTACCGAACATCTCTCACTGGACCTGGACAGCTGACCCTCCGACACAGTACCAAACACCTCTCGCTGGACCTGGACAACAGACCCTCCGACACAGCACCGAACACCTTCTCACTAGACCTGGACAACGGACCCTCCGACACAGCACAGGGCACCTCTCACTGGAGCTGGACAGCGGACCCTCCGACACACCAGAAGACACTTTCCTGCTTGACCTGGACAACGGGTCTCTCTACACAATCAGCACCAAGCTTTCACACCACCTTCTCCTTCCTTCTCTAATTCCCAACTGCCCCCACCAATGATCACCTAACTGAAGTTTCTAGAAAGCCCATGCGCTCATTATCCCATAACTGTTGATGGGCTGTTGCCTAGCAACCCCACCTTCTTATGCACCAGCCGGCTATTTTCCTCGGAGACAGCCCTCGTGCTGTGGCACGCATCCTCATTAGCAAATCTTTTGCCTATTGCACGCGCTAACCTGTTCCCTATCATCCTTTATAGCTGCAACCTCTATAGACCCCCCACAACTTCAACAATTAGGGGTACTACATACATAAACAATATAATCAACTAAGATTGCCAGGTAGACATATGAAAACATGACAAAATACAGATGGCAAGGATAATGTCATACAACATATAATCATATGTGAAAAAGACATGAGAAGAAACAGAGAGGAATAATTAAAAAGAAACAGAAGAGAACAAGGATAAAGAGAAAGGATTGGCAGGGGGGAGGCTCCTTAACATAGGCATCTCTCCGTGCAGACACACTTCAGAAGCCAATCTTTTTAATTGCTTATGGCATTGTCCTTTCATCCACCACTTTTGGCTTCCAATTAAACATTATGCGGAAATGACTTTATTTAGTTACCTCCACTTACAATAGAATGGGCAATGTTGGGAATTCTATAGCCTAATAAAAGAATAATAAAGAACGTAAACATTTATTAATAGCTAACATTTGTGCAAGAATAAAAAACAATCCTGCAAAAGACTGGATTCAAGCTGCTTCACTATTCTGAATGGACTAGGTGGAAACAACACGTGATAAAGAACAGTAGGTAATTTTTTTCTGATATGAGTAACTTATAAGACCAATAAATGACCCTCCATTAGTCATACCCAATGTTACAATTAATTAAAGGCTTTATTTACTAAAATTACATCTGTGAATACCTTAACCAGACTCTCTTCTCCTTGCTGAGTGTCTGGCAACACTGTTCGCATAATTTACTAATTCTAGCCCCTCGGTGAGGTCCCGCAATGGTCTGCAAGGTCATTGCCAACACTGTTAGATCTCTTATTCAATTGAAGCCTCGAGGCATGTGCAGTGGCTGTCTTTCATAAAAGTTCTAAGAACAGGCATGAAACACTGTGCATGTGCAGTGTGTTTAAGCCGGAACATTGAAACCTTCAGATTCAGACACATCACCCGTTCAGGTAAGTTTGACTCTTACCTTCTTTATTTTTTTTCTTTTGACCACTGGAAATAATGATGGCCCTGATTCACACTTAATAACGTACCTAAATATACTAAGGCCGTGTGTGTATTGTGGTCATATTGCACATGCATGTTCCAGATGTTACACATAGAGACCTGTTACGCACAGACTTCAACTCCATGCCAAAGGAAATCTGTATGAAGAGGCATTCTAGTACTCCGTAAGTTGGCAGTTAAGAAAAGTGGGTGGGTGGGCATTTAAATGAGGGCTGGGTTAGCAGACATGTACTATAGCAGAATCCACAAAAAGATATGCACAGAGAGCTAAGGTAGCCCTATGGACGCGGAAGTCAGCAAAGATCTGTGAGAACAAGGGGAGTGTCATGGGATTTTAAATGCAACTTAGGTGCGTACTTTAGCTAATCCGCACGAACCTATTTCCTTCTTATCTGTGAATCAGGCCCTGTGTTCCGTGATGCCAATGAGCAAATTCGATTTTTTTAATATTTCATTCAACATACATGTGCATTCTAGTGGTCACTCCATTTATACCTCTCTTTTCCTCCCCTAATAACAGCTATTAGGAGGAGTATATAGGGAAACTTCCGGAATACTTACAATAACACTATCTTCAGATAGCACTATTTTAACTCTTGGGGCCTCATTCACTAAGCTCGATTTGGCCCAAATCACGTGATTTTGAGCTTCAAAATCAAATAAAGGCGATTCACTAAGCTCAAAATCACGTGATTTTAGTCATTTTTAAATCGTGGGTCCGCAAATCGCGGTCCCGACTTTTTTCAATTACAAACATACAATGTTTGTAATTCACTAAATGCGATTTCACTGAATCGCGGTGAAATCGCATTGAACTAAAAAAACATAAATTTGCCTCTATAGAGGGGCGAATTTATGTTTTTTGGGCCGATCGCGACCATTAAAA
>WWET01002202.1:205181-226964 GCA_011038615.1 Limnodynastes dumerilii
AAGTCTTCATCCCTGCAGAGGACGACGGCAGCTCCTCGCCTTGATCTCGAAGAATTCTTACTAAACTCCCACCAGTAGAAATTAACAGTAGAGTAGTACTGTTATTTTCTTTAACTTTAGAGCGCCCTCTACTGGTGGGAGTTTATTAAGAATTCTTCGAGATCAAGGTGAGGAGCTGCCGTCGTCCTCTGCAGGGATGAAGACTTCGAAAGAATCAAGAAGACTTCAGATTAAGGAATATTGAAGGCTCTCAAGATGCGGACAGCTAATGGTGAGTTTATATTTTTTTTTTTTAATATTATACACATGTCACATTTTTTTTTACACACTTAGATTAGGAGAGATGGCTTCCTAAGGTAAGTGCATACACGTAGGGGTTAATGTTAGCTAGGATTACTATTTTATTTACATATGTAACACTTTATTTCATTTTTAAAGGGTTTGTTTATTTATTTATTTATTTAAATTTTTTTACACACAGACATGATAGCAGTTCAGCATTGATACAATTGTATCCATGCTGTAACCAAAGAATTACAACGATCATCTTTGCTGATCCTTGTAATTCAATGACTACAGCATGCCTGCACTTTGCAGACATGCAGAACTTTGGATTTTTTTAATACACGCGATATGCCGCCATTAGTTAAAGGGCTAATCGCGGTGAATTTTTGATTAAAATCACCGCGATTAAGCCCTAAAAACATGGCGGCACATCGCCTGTGTTTGAAAAAATCACATCAATATCACGTGTTAGTGAATTTGGACAAAAAAAAAATATTTTCGCGTCAATATCGCCGCGATGCCCCGCGATGCGATTTGGCACGAAAATATCGTCCTTAGTGAATAAGGCCCTTGGAGCGGAATGAGAAACACCATTTCAACAGTTAGTAAATATTATGACGCACCGGCCCACATTCAAAAGAATGGGCCGGCAAGGAGATGCAAACATCACATGGATCACCATGGAAACAGCAGTTTTCCATGGCGATACATGTTTTGTAAATACTCCACTTCATTTTCATGTGATAATGCCAGTAGAGCCCTAAATCTCTTCTTTATTAATGCATATATGGCTTCTCCTGGGCAAGTATATTCAAGCTAATAGTTATACATTTGATATGTATTTATGTTGGTTTCTCCTCACTTTAAAACATGACTCATTTCTGAATGCACCAATAAAAAAGATATTAATAAATAAATAAAGTCTATCAGACTATCACCGGTTTACAATATACTATTTTTACAAACATACAATCTAATGTTCCCTGCAAAATAACACTGGCAATGATTCATCTTTCTCCTTGTCTAATAGCACTCATTAAGTCCAGTTCCTTTTCTTGGATTGTGATGTTTACCTGCTTCAGTAATGTTTTTTTATATCACATAATGGAAGTGTTGTGAGCCTCTACTGATTATATCCATCGCTAGTATGCCACTAATGGTATGGACTGTATTTAAACTGTATTAGTTCAGACCTGCAAGCCTCAATGCACATTGTAGCAGCTATATAATGCAATACAGAAAAGGGGATCACAACAACCAATCAGATTCAAGCTGACATTCTGACAGCTAAAATCTGATTGTTTGCTATAGGCAACATCACCACTTTTCCAAACCCACAGCTTAGTAAATCTGGCCATAAGTCCTATCCAGCTTTATTTTCAGTATTTATACTATTTCAGATAATCTTTGACTGCATCAAAATAAAGCAGACCACATAGAAATAGTCTAAAAAAAGCAAACTATTTTCAGAGTGCACTAATCTTATAGTTATAAAGCATAGCTATCAATACCTATTCAACATAGAGAAATTCAATTTAAAACATATCATCTTTTTAAATGTTTTAAATTTAATTTCTCTGTGTTGAATAGGTATTGATAGTTATGCCTTATAACTAGAAGATTAGTGCACTCTGAAAATAGTTTGCTTTTTTTAGACTATGGCTTTGTGGTCTGGTTTATTTTGATGACTCTATAATTACCTGCAAGTATAGCAGTGATAAAGTAATGTAAGTCCTGCATCTCTTGTAGAATGCAGAGCTTTCATTACTGTATTAGTGTAGTACTTGCCAATAATTATGGAGTCAGACAGATGGGGCAACACCAGAACGGAGGTATAGAGTAGTTGATATCCAATAATCAGACTTACACACACTACATGATATCGTCCCACTGGGTGATCATTTAGGAATTCTGAACAATCAGTTTATTGGCCCATAGAATTTCTGTGACCATAATATGATGTTTCAGAAATCCAATTGCGCCACACACTATGGTTTGTGTGATCCACGATAATTGTATGACTGGGCCAGTAATTGCTCAAGTGTATGGCCTGCTTTATTCATGGACACATGCAATAATTAGATATTTTGTTGGGCGTTGTTGTATAAAATGGCTAATGGAATAACTATTGTAAATACTAATGTGTCTCACAGCGCTGAGGTCATGAGTTCGACTAGGACTAGGCCTTATCTGTGTGGAGTATGTTCTCCCCGTGTCTGTGTGGGTTTCCTCCAGGTACACCTATTTCCTTCAGCATTCCAAAAACATGTTGGTAGGTTAATTGGCTGCTGAATAAATTATCCCTAGTGTGTGTATGTGTGTGTGTATGTCTATGTTAGGGAACTTAGAATGTAGCTCTAATGGGACAGGGACTGATGTGAATGTTAAATATTCTCTATAAAGCATGATGTAATCTGATAGCGCTATATAAATACCTGTTAATAAATAAATAAATAAATAAGGTAAGATAATCAATAATGTGTTAAATTCTTATATTTTCTTTAACAATAAACATTTTGGACCGGATCTAGACCCCTGCACGCTTACCGTACGTTCGGTGTCTGGCAGTATGAATGAGAAAGGGGAGTGAACTCCCCCTGTCGATCCCCTTTTTTGTGTGGGCAGTTATGCTGCTATAAGCCTGATTTAAGTAAAATGTGTGAACCAGTGGTTCGTGTGATCTGCTCAGAAATGTTAAAATCCACCCCCACTGTACCTTGGCGGGCAGAGGGGAACACAGCCTATTTGTACTGAAATGGCATAGTATTGAACTAAGTTGCATACGATGCTAGGTACTTTAGTGTTATATTCGTAACACTAGTATAACATCTGGAGGGCACACCCCACTTTCGCATATTGCGTGTGTAAGTAAGGTGCTGGACGTAAGTCTGGATCCAGCTGTAAATTATTAAATTAATAGAGCACCCAATAAAAAAGTAAATATAAGAAAACACTTGGATATACAGTAACAAGAATATACACAAGAAAGCAGAATAATCAGGTTCTTTCCGACCAGGCTTTGATTAATGAACACCCATAAACTGCAGACCAATAACTTTCATTCATTTTGCTTATTCAAACAACTACTTTCTTGTTGGTAATAGGTGCTGGATTATTAAACATAATCACCTCCCCTGCTAATGGTCCCTTTTTAGTCCTCCAGCCCATTCAGTATGATAAATGTGACCATTTCTCTGAAATGAAAGTTCTGAGGTCAGGTTCTAAGCTTTGTTACCATGGCTATTTAAGGGTTGAATGAACCATTAATGAGATACTAACAATATAGATTGTTGTAGGATTGTTGAAATTGTTAATTTTTCCAGGAATTTTATTTTTGTAACTAAGTCTGATCTGTTAATGTATGATGGAACTAATTAGCAGCAGTTTAATTTAATCAATTTAACTTTTTTTTTTACTGTAGCAAGTAGGGGGCAATAGCTGAATGTTTATAGGAGGTGGACAGAACATTGCGGTCCAAAGAGGGTAATGTGTAACTGCCCACCAACAAGCTGAGTACTCTTAGGGCCAGATTTACTAAGCCGCAGGAATGGAAAAGTGGAGATGTTGTCCATAGCAACCAATGAGATTGTAGCTGATATTTTCTAGTAACAGTATGTAATAGGAAAATAAGAGCCACAATCTGATTGGTTGCTATGGACATCATCTCCACTTTTCCATTCCTGGAGCTTAGTCAGTCTGGTCCCTGGAAGGAGTACCAGAGATGCAATGAAAGGTTCTGTGTAGGACTATTTGAATTTTAAAGTTTGTTTAATAAAACTGATATATTCCTATTGAACATCTTCAGTTTGAAGCTCGCTCTTCCATTAGTGCTTTACAATCTTGAACTGAATACCTCTTATGATGATTAGAAATGTTTCAACTTGTAATTTCACTGCTCTGTATGTCTCTGTAATCTCTGTCTGATTTAACATGCCATGTGCATTTATGTTTTATATCATGGCTCATGAGATGATCTTCTGAACTAGTTTTGTCTCTGCAATCTGTTTATCCAGTGTTTATAAAAGAATATTGGAAACATGGCTCTTACTAAATGCCCTAACGGCTGATTGATGTAACCACCCAATCCCCACCATGATAAACAATAAACAGACACAATAAACACATGGAGACTTAGGGCCATATGCAGACTACCGGACATATAACATATACGTCCAGTGTTTAGCTTTTTTATCCTACGGAAAATGCGTAGTACATTTTTTACATTATCTACATATATTTTCCTTACATAGATTGCGTAGATGCGGTCTTTCAGAGTTTGCATACGGCCCTTAGATTTGAGTTAAAAGAGGGTAAATTTTTATTAATTAGACTCTAATTGGAATTGGATTGAAGACTATATTTGATTTGGGCTGAGAAGGTGGCCACAGAAGCAGTGGGGGTCAGGATTCTTATAACTATCAACTATTCAAAACTATAATACAATTTGGGCACTACGGGGCGGTCGAACTAAAGACTGTACCTATAAACCAAAGCCAATCCTCATTAACTATGAGGGTGACTATAACCAGGATTCGGCCGCCAGGACCAACATCCAATTTGCAAGCTAAAAGCTGGTGCCTCAAACCATGATTGACCAATGTAACAGAGTTCCTGCCGCTATGCGCCAAACTCCATACCTGACACCCATTACTGCGGGCAAGCGAAGGCGCCCTCAAGCACCTCCGCCCGCCACCACCTCAAGCTGTAGACAGAGCCCGTAACAAATCAGAAATAAAGATAGCCATCTCTGTCTGGGACAGATGAACCCTATCTGCTCTATATAATTCAGGCCTGTCGAAATTTATATTGACATTAGAAATTGAGAGACCCCCAATCATCCGTATGAACCGTGCCACAGCGGTGTTTAATTTTTTTCTGGACTTTTCTATTTTTTGGATCAAAATTGCCCCCCCCCCACCACTTCCTTCACAAAATGATATGGTACCAAAAAATCATGATTGCCGGCCACTGTTCTCGAACCGCCGCCAAATCCCGCTTGATAACCCAGAAAAGATCACAAGACTCTCGAGAGGTCAGGTCATTACCCCCTAGATGCAAAACTAATGTATCGTAAACAACAAATTTAAGGACAGATTCAAGCAAATATTTCCTAAGACTAACTTATTTTAAACCCCTAAAGCCCAACCATCTGATGGAACCTGAAAAACCCGGGAAAAGGGGGAATCAAAGACCAACTGGCCCAATAAACAAAGAAGTGTCCCACAATCCACAGACGCCAATGTGGAATTTGCATACCTGTGACAAAATGCGGAGAGAAAATTTTATTAATCAAAGCAATGAACCAAAACCACAAACCTGCTTAAGTCCTTTAACTACAACAAAGATAAACAAAACAAACAAACAAATCCCCCTAACCTAGAAGCACAAACATTCAAAGAACAACCAATATCAGAAGAAAAGGGGTAGGAGGGGATGGGGGAGGAACAGGGCCCAGCTACGAGCAAGACCTAACAGAGGTGAACAACTTCCAGAACCGGCCACCTAATGGCAATCTGGCACCTTGCTAAAAGGGAAAAAAGGAAGAAAAGCCCTCCATGCCCCTGTGAAGCATGCAACCAAAGACTAGGCTGCCCGCGACCGTTTCCTGCTCACTAATAACTAATGTACTTACAATATGCTTGCAACTTCCACCATCCCAAGGCCTTAATGGACTCCGCAGAGTGGCCTGCAGTGGCCTCAGAAATGGCAGCCCCTATCCTAAAGGAATGAGTCCCGTAAAATGACTCGTCGAGACCCAATTCCCTTACACAACGTTTAAAAACCATTGCAAATTGATAACACATAAGGTGTCCAACCAATTTTCCGTTGTTGGAGGGTTTACCACTAAAAAGCCAGCGGACGAACAGATGGGTTAACGTGAGGCAACATAACTACCATTCGACCCCTACCTCACTGGTCAACTTTTGAACAATGGATCTTACAAGGCACACTCACTTCCAAGATAACCACGTTACGACGAAGTAAACCGGAATTTTTGTCCGTCTTCCCCGTTGCCACCAACTCGCAAATCAAAAAAGTGCTGAATTAAGCCCACGAGAAAGCGCCCCTTGGCATTGGCAACCACAAAACTAGGCGATCCAATAACGCAATATCAATAGGTCACCTAATATCCTCCTGAACTGGCCTCACCCTGGCTCATCCTTTCAAGATTTGGTTTACCATGAATAACTTAGTGTAGTGTTTTTCATCATACAACCTTGCAAAGTAAGACAAACCAGCGAGAAAAGCGCCCAGGAAAGCCATGGTCCGCCAACTGGGAATATTTATGCCATATAAATTCTAACAACAATGCCTGTTTAGACTTACCAACCAAACCATTCAACCCTAAAAAAAGGAGTCCACTCACCCCAAGCCTTCCTATACGTTTTCAAAGTGGAAGGGAACAGAGAGCTGTTGGCTAACTCCTGGAGCCCGGCAGTGCAACCTGCCAAAGATGGGCAAGGTAAGCCCCAAGATCTATCCTGCAGTGTGAGCTCGCCAAACCTCTGCCAATTAAAACAAGAAAGAGCATCAGCAATCTTGTTATCCACCCCAGCTACGTCACGTGCCCGAAACTGGATATTATGCTGAAGGCAGCCTAGAACTAACCTACGCAGCTTATTCACTACTGTGGAGAAGAGGCCCTCTGCTTATTGATGGACTGAACCACTCCCAGATTGTCGCACCAAAACAATATACTTCTGTTTCTCAGATACTACTTCCATAACTCAATGGCAACAACAATCGGAAAGAGCTCCAGCACTAAAGTTTGTAGTGAGACCACTTTTGACCCAAGAATTAGGCCAAGGGGGCTGCACACCACTCACCCCTAAAATAAGCCCCAACACCTTTAGAACCAGATGTAAAGTTGTAACTCAAGGTTAGAGGCTACGGGCAGCTGCCAGATTTCTATATCTTCCCAAATAGCCGCTGGCAAGTCAACAAAATAGTGAGATTTCTTAACACCCACCATGGCCCTTTCCAGACGGCGGGAAAAAACCATCCCCCATGAGAATCACTTTACATGCGAAATTAAGCAAGCCCAAGAGAAATTGCACCTTTTAGAGAATTACCTTCTTCTGCGATTGCAGGTCCAGCAGTGCCAAACGCAGTCGCTGCACCTTATCTTCCGGGAGATGACATGTCCCTTCCTTGGTGTCGATTTCTATACCGAGGAAAGAGAGACAAGCCATGAGCCCTTCAGTCTTGTCAGCAGCTATAGTAACACCAAAATGAGCAAAATAGCTGTTGGGCCGAAATCAGAATTTGCTCACACACCTTAGAATTAGCCAGACCAACAAAGAGAAAATCATCAAGATAATGATGACCCGTGACCTGTATACTCGGAAACACACCAATGTAAGAAGGAGCTAAACATTTCAAAAAGGGCACAGGAGATGGAGCACCCCATGGGCAAGCAATGGTCAACAAAATGCCCCTGAGGAAGCCTAAACCCTTCAACTGAACGAATCAGGGAGCAAAGGTAGAAGTCTAAATGCAGACTCAATGTCTAGCTTAGCCATTATAGCCACTTTGCCCTGGCCATCTCCAATGCTTCCTCGAAAGACTGGTATTTCACGCTACAAGCTGGCGGGTCAATCACATCGTTTATTGATGATCCCTCGGGATGGGACAAATGCTGGATTAGATGAAATTTCCCTGACACTTTTTTCGGCACCACTTCAAGGGGGGAATCACCAAGCCTTGTATTTGAGGCTGCGAAAAAAGGCCCTTTCTCCCAAACAACCTGCGGCATCTGCTTAGCCAACTGGAGGTTGTGTGGGCACTTCGCACAAACACTACGCTCAACTGGCAACTGCAAACCAAAAATTAAACTGTCCTGCAGCAAAAATGCCAGTTGAAAAGGGTATTTATCTAACCAAGGGCGTAGATTATTAATTATTATTGGGGATGGAGCCTTGCACAGGAACCCTAGAGCCAGATCCTCCCCAGTTGTTGGAACTGAAGAAGGTAAGGTCCTTGGATGGGTGTGAACCATTACATCGAGAGCAGGCATGCTTGTATTTGCATGAATTGCCTCGAGTGCAGTGGGAGCTATTGAAAGCAAAGCACTTCTGGACACAGGGCTGGACCTTATGCTGATATGGCTTATGAAAGGACTGACCATCACCTCCCCCTTTAGGCGGTTGAGACAACCCCATCCACACCTCCATGTCCTTCACGGAAAAGTCAACTGAAGCTGCTCCGTCATATCGTTTTCTAAAACTCTCATCGTAACTGCACCATAAGCCAGCCATTGTTGTGGCCTGCATATCCTGAACTAAATGCAAATACCCCCACAACTCCTTGTACTGCTCAGGATGAGATTTCAAATAGAACACTGCGAAAACATAGAACCCATTCACCCACTTAGAAAATATTTTGAACGCAGCCTTGTCAATCCTACTTTTTGCAGTCGCCGCTGATACTCATTGAAACGGAAAGGGAACATAGGTCTGGATCTACCCCATTGCTCCGAACGGTGTATCGGCTGTATCGGCTTATTGTGAGGTCTCCTGCTCTGACTTGCTGCCGAATGCTGTTTACCCAGTAAACGCTTCTTAAGAAGAAGATCCGGAGCAGGAGGACCATCAGAACCAGTGTCGGTGTGAGAAGTGTCAGTAGCCACAGGGCACTCACCATCACCATCAGAAGTACCCAGCTGATCAGAAGCAGTGGCCCCTTCATCATCCTGGACTGTAGAACCTCAGCTTGCACCACAGCCATGTCATCTGGAATGAAAACTTGGTTAACATCCTCCGTTTGTGCTGCAGCATCAGCCCACTGGTTACTTGAGACACCACCCTGGGCAGGAGCGGAGAAACTACTTCCCACGGCATAAGGCGTGTGAAGCCCTGGCTGCTACCACCTGCGGGGGCACAAAAGGCATAAATGCCATAAAAGGGAACGGCTGGGAAAACCCAGGTGTGCTCGCTGAAGACGGCCACCCTGGCATATAGAATACCGGGTGGAGACTAGCTCCAGCTGCACCTGCGGGCCCCAGTGTATGAAACGATCTACTCGGGGAAGACCCCAGGGAGACGGCCAAGTGACGAGAAGGGGAAGCTGATGCTAAAAGGTGATGTAACCGATCCTCGCAGGTGTCAGGAACAGGTGTATCACTAACGTGACTGCATTCGCTGTGAGAGCTAGCAACCAGCGACTGCGTTTCAACCCCCTGCCTGCGGGCGACCGTGCAACCCGTGAGCAGATGACCTGCGAGTACTCCTACTCCGCTGCATGGGAGGTACCTCTGGAAGACCAGATCCCTGAGCCTGATAACCTGAATCCCGAAGCCAAGCTGGCGCAGAGCGTTTTCTCACTGGCCGTGGCATAATGGGCACAACTCAGATACACAATTTAAGCAGTGAACTACCAGAGCCAAAACTGAACTATGAACTGAACTCCGGTCTGCTGCTACGTACCCGCCCCCTTCAGCGCTGCCCAGCCACCAGTGCGTTGGAAGACGCTGCACCAGCCTACCAGACCTGTTAACCGAAGGTGCCGGAACGCGTGCGTAAAATATAATAAATAAGGAGGAAAAATGAAAAGAGAGGGGGGGGGAGAGGGATGTCGAGAGAGCGAATGAGACAGAAAATAACAGACAAGGAAGATAGAGAGTAGCACTGGTAGCAGAAGGGACAGAGAAGGATAGCAGGATAAACAGAGCTGGGAAAGAAGAAAGGCAGAAAACCACTTTACACAACAATGGGCCTGATCCAGAACTACGGCCGCCGTCGCTAGTACGGCGGCCGTAAGCGTAATGCGCATGCGCCGGGCAGCTGTTGCCCGGTGTCACTATGGAAGTATGTCCATTGTAGCGCCGTAGAGACGCTGGAGGGGATGTCCCCCAGCGTCCCTACGCTGAAGTTAGTGTAGGGGGGCGGGGGGAGGGAGGGTAATGAGGCTGGGAGGGCGGCGTTAACGTACTAACGCCGCCGTCCCAGCGTATCAACTCTCCCTTACGCCGGCTGAAGTTAGGGTAGCCTTCAGCCGGCGTAAGGGAGAGTTAATACGCTCCTACAAGGGGGAGTGTCGGGCCTTAATACGCTAAGGGGGAGTGTCGGGCCAGAGCAGCGATGTTACGCTGAGCGCTACAGCGCTCAGTGTAACATCGTAGCTCTGGATCAGGCCCAATGATACTAAGGTAACCCAGGTCAGCACAGCGACTTCACCGGAAAAAATCAGTAGAAAAGAGGAGGAGCCACCCATTCCCAATTCCTTATAAACCTACCCCAATATGCAAACACCTCCCCCTACCACCTCTAACCCAATTAAACTTACCCTATCCCTATCATGCCAAGGAGGGGATGGTCAAGCCCCAGCCTGGCATTTATGTTTGCTCAGACCGATGCGGACTTTGCTTTTTCTTTATAAATATGCATGTTGTTACATGTTGTTATCCATTGCACTGTGGAGCAAGTGAACCTTTTTTTCTGCAGAACTTCTTTTTCTTTAAAGATGAATGAATTACTGACTTACAAAGTCAAATATAACAGATATATGCTGTATCAATTGCAATTCCTTAAACAATACTTGTCATTCCACCAACTCTTCTTTCATCTACCGTATTTTTCGGACCATAAGACGCACTTTTTCCCCCCCTGCTGGACAGATGGGTGCTGCTGGACAGATGGGTGCTGCTGGACAGATGGGTGCTGCTGGACTGATGGGTGCTGCTTATGGTCCGAAAAATACGGATTTACTTTTTTCACAACATGTATATCTCAGTAAAAGTGAATTCTTATTCTAGCAAAATATAAAACTTTAAGTAACTTAAGGCAAAGAAATAAATCTCTGCTAAATGATGTCAAGGCAAGTTGGTTGTTTTATTATCAAACGGAACACAGTCTCACATACTTAGCCAAAGTTATGTCTTTGGATCAATTCCTTGTTCTGATCTGGTCATTAAATAAAATAAAACACAAACGTTTCTCTGTAGTTTAGGAGTACCGAGGAGAGCAGAGGAAAATCCAGTCCAGTTCTCAGAGAACTAGGCTATTCAAATAATTTAAACCTAAGTTAAATTGAACCTGATTGTTATGAGACCATTAGCATTTTATTATTCATTATGATGACTATTTTCTGCCAACTTGGAATTATTTGATTAGCTGTACAATACTCTATCCAAACATAACCTTAACCCCACAAAAATGTTTTAATAGATTTAGATTTTTAATTTAAAAAAAATTATGTTTTAAATGTCAGCATTACAAAGGGTTCCATGCCATAGCTAGTACAAAGTTTAACACATTTTCTAATGATACAGCCTACATTATGGTGCCAACCATATCATTGAATTCGGGATTGTATGTGCGTGTATTTATAAAGTTTATAAAATCTGTTACTAATAAAATAGGTTCTTGAAAAACAGGTTTCATGTGCCGCTTGAATAGAAAATGGCAACAAATTGTCAGATGTGTCTATTTCGACAATTTATTTAACGCGAAAGTCACGCCGCAGACCCACTGCTTCTGACGGTTCCTGACAGGTGCATGCACTTAAGCTGTAGAGGGAATGTAGTGGAGCAGGGTAGTCTTAGAGTTAGGCTGCGGGGAGGAGATGGATCGGAGAAGGGGAAGGTTAGGGTCAGGCTGTGAGGAAGAGAGATGAGGGTTAGGGTAAGGATTAGACAAAAGGTTAGGATTGGAAAAAATACTCACAAGTCACTACTACGGATTCTTCAGGAGTGTCGATTCTGTCTCTCTGGTGGGGCAGGATCATTCACTGGTGGCAAATACATTGTTGAAAACGGCCCCTGTTGTACACATGACAGGCCTTTGATAATTTTTAGGTAAGGTAAGTTTTCTTTTTCCCAGCTACACACAGCATGTGCCACGATTGAATTGTCTCTGTAAAGTTTAAAATCAGTCAGGAGAGATTAAAAGCCAAGCCTTCTAATAGAATCATAAATGGAATTATCTGCCATATGTAGCTCTTCTTTTAAGAAGAGTGGATAGTGTCACAAACTGGGTTGGATCAGAATCAGTTACGGGTTCCGAGGGGCGTGGGTGCTGTAGCAGAGGCTAGGAGGCTGGAGATAATGCTTGCGCATAAGATACAGGTGGAACTAGAGACGATGCAGCAGACTGCTGGACTAAACTGGAATGTTGAACTGGACAGTGGACTGCTGGACTGGGCTGGATTGCTCCAGAGACTGGACTGGACAGCGGACTGCTGGACTGGACTGGATTGCTCCAGAGACTGGATTGGACAGCGGACTGCTGGACTGGACTGGATTGCTCCAGAGACTGAACTGGACAGCGGACTGCTGGACTGGACTGGATTGCTCCAGAGACTGGACTGGACAGCAGACTGCTGGAGAGCAGGCATGCTGATAACAGAGGTGCTGGTAGCAGTAGTGCAGGTTATGCTGGTAGCAGTAGTGCAGGTAATGCTGTAAGCAGTAGTGCAGGTAATGCTGGAAGCAGTAATGCAGGTAATGCTGGTAGCTGCAGTGCAGGTAATGCTGGTAGCAGTAGTGCGGCATGCGGAGTAGGGAGGCAAATTAGGAAGGGAGGGCTGGGTTAGGGCCTTATGATCATGTGACCAGCGTAATTACACCCTGTTACGCCGGCTGAAGTTAAGGTAGACTTCAGCAAGCGTAACAGTGTGTAATTACGTCGGCCATAGGGCTAATGTCGGGGGGAGTGCATAGGAGCTACGCTGGCTGTAAATACGCAAAACGGTACAGTGTAGCTCTGGATCAGGCCCAAAGTAACAAGTTGTAAAATATTTTAAATCAGTAATTCACAAGATTCGAAGCTACATGAGTTCAGTGTTGGGGCAATATGTCACATAAATCTTTTTGACTTTATGTCTGGGTCACTAAAATAGTAGACCAAGAGGTACACATAGCTTAACTAGACTCGATTGCTTCAGAGCACTCCAAATGGCAAGTATAAATCTAACCCCAATCCCTTCCCCAAAACTTCCTATAACCCTTCCCTTCCATGACCCTGGACTTCCGTGCGTAAAATCAACACAGATTGCGTAATTATAGTTACTACGCATGCGCAGTTCATCGGATCGTAAAAATACACACAGAACTTTCTGAAAAAACTGATCTTTGAATACGGTCCCATGTGTACAAGATGGGAATGGTGGGAAAGGATAGGTATTTAAATTATAAAGGCTTGGCTTGAAAGGGTATCTGTGCTTAATAATGAACTTAGAGTGCAGATCTGGATCCAGCCCCTTGTCTCCAGAAGGACACAAACATATTAGAGGTTAGAGGTTAGGCAAAGAAGGGCAACTAAAATGGTTCATAGCATGCAAAAACTAGAGGAACTAAACACAGATAGCTTGAAACAGAGAAGGGAGAAGGGTAAAATGATAGCAATTTTAAATATATCAGGGTGTTAACCAGGTACTGTAGAAGAGAGTGACATTTTTCAAAAAAGAAATGTGTTAGAACATGAGGGTATATGTGTATAAAATGGAAGCTGGTAGGAATTAGAGGAAAAGAGCATAAAAGTTACTTCACTGAAAGTGTATGTGACAAGTGAAATAGCCTCCCATCTTAGGAGAAAGAGCTTGATAGAGCACCTTTCTTTGGGGATTACCATTTACTCACTATAGAATCATGTCAAATACCACTGTAGACATATACCCATGACCCACAAATATATATTTTCTGGGTCTTTACATTTTTTGGGTTTTATTATTATTATTATTATTATTATTATTATTGTTTATTTATAAGGCACAACAAGTTGTCTGCAGCCCCATACAAAATAAATCAAAATACAGTACAGATATACAGGGCAGGGATGGACAGCATAGAACATAATAAAATACAATCTAAATACAAAATATCACAAAAATACAATAAAGTGAAGCAAGCACAGAATGCAAGTCAAAATGCGAGGTGTCAAGCTTGATAGATCAGGGAGGCGGGGATAGAGCGCAGTGAGAGGTTGAGAGGGAGCCACCAGGTGGGGATGGGGTAAAAGGGTAGCAGAGGGGGACAAGAGGGTAAGAAGTGAGGGGGAAGTGGTGGAGGAGGAAACAACATTAGGATGGAGGGCCCTGCTCACATGAGGTTTTCTCCTCTATGATAACATTTTAATGAAGTAAACAATTTTATTTCATTAAATAAATATTCAGTAGTCTGATCATAAATGATTAAAGCTATAACTAATGTTTCATCAGGAATTATTGTGAGCAAAATGCACAAATACAGGGATAAGGTGATATTTATCTGAGTGTCTAATGATGCAGAGAAGACCTAACAGCACTGGGCGCATTGATCACTGTCTATTATGTAGTGTTTCTCAGTGTCTTCTGTACCCTGACCATGACCATTATTATTGTTTATTTATAAGGCACAACACGGTATCCACCACGCTGTAAAACATATTTTTGCAGTGATTTTAAGGTTCAACTTGTTAAGAACCCCTGCTGCAGAGCAAATATGGTCAAATAAGGTCTAAAGTCAGTCTGGTTTAATAAATCAAATGGGCAGACTGGATGGGCCATGTGCCTTTTATCTGTTGTAATTTTCTGTGTTTATGCAATTAATAACCCTGGTCGGGTGTCGGTGTGAATGGGTCAACCCGCGTCTGTTGCCCTGAGTCCACGATCCTGGTCAATATCAGAGTTATTTCCGGGATGCCCTAAGCCGTGCTGCAGTGTGAAAGGGGGAATCAGGGTTTTTCAAACCGGGTTCCATTAAAATTGTTGCATTTAAACACAGATATCTATATATTAAGATAGCTATGTGCATGATGATCTGGCTGTAAGTGTAAGGTTGTTTATCTGTGGTGTAGAAAATTAACATTCAGATGGGCTGCTAGAGTTTTATATTTCTGTTGCCATGTGGTGCAGAGAGCATTTAATGAACTACTCTTTCCAATTGCAAAAACATTTATATTTAAATAAACGTGTGGATAGTAGAAATAAATCCCTGTCTTAATATGCTACATTAAATAAATTTAAAGAGCAAAAATTTCTCTTTAAGTGCACCATAAATACATTACAATGCTTACACTGAAATTGTACTGTATTGGCCACTTACTATCATTGGGGTAGATCCTAAACAACGCATGCAAGCGATTTTACGCTAGCCGCTCATGTAAATTCGTCCATTAGTATTTACTGTGCATGCGCACGGCAGATGTTACGCCACGTAACTCAGAGTGTAAGTTCCAGCATCGTAGCAATAGCGTATCTACTCATGGAGTGACACTCGTAATTAAGCGAGGCGGGGTAGGGCATTTAAATCGTACAGTATGGGCGTGCTTAGGCAGTTAGGTATG
Organism: Limnodynastes dumerilii; assembly: GCA_011038615.1. NCBI lineage: Eukaryota > Metazoa > Chordata > Amphibia > Anura > Limnodynastidae > Limnodynastes > Limnodynastes dumerilii. The sequence goes on from WWET01002202.1 coordinate 220,727, forward strand.
TGAGGCCTATACGTACATCAGTAGTTATGCTGTGAAAAGTTAAGGTAGGTTATGGGAAGCGTAAAACGGCCAAAGTACGTACATGCGAGGTGAGTGCCTAGGGGAGTGCATAGTAAATACGCTACGCGATGAAACGTAACAAGCCCATAGTTATGGATTTACCCCTTTGGTACAGATGTTCAGTAACTCTATTGGTTGCCAGTTTGCCTTCTTCTATTTTCATTATTTCAAAGGTTTCCTTTGTAGCAAATTATGTTGCAGATGATGCCAATTTCAGTATCAAATTAGTTATTGACTTTTTTGTTCATTTAAAATGAGACAATGGGGCTGATCCAGAAGCGCATACAAATCTGCAATTATTGTATGTCCCATACATGTGCCTTAAAATCCTGAGTGGGCTGTGTGAGATCCAAAGGCAAGCACAGTGGTTCCTCTGGATACCTATGCATTTTCAATGACCATGTACTGTATACAAGTGCAGGGTAGTAGTACACTATTATGTATACTGGAAATGGACAGGTACGATTAGGAAGAGGTGGGCTAGTCTGAAAAAGTGAGTTTTGAGGGAGCGTTTGAAGATCTGGATGGTGTTGGATAAAGTAATAGGCTGAGAAGGAATGAGAAGTGGTTGTTAGGTGGGAGGTGAAGCAGCGATCACCAGCAGAGAGGAGTGCCTGGGAGGGGTATGGATGGAGATAAGCAAGGAGAAGTAAGGAGCGATGGAGAAGGAAAGAACCTTGTAGGTTGTGGTGAGGAGTTTGAAGAGAATTCTGAAATAGTTAGGAAGCCAGTGTATAGACTGACAGAGAGTGGTGGTAGATATATAGTGGAGGGAGAGAAAGATGAGTGTAGCTGATGCATTGGGTATGGATTGTAGGGGAGCGAGATGGGCCAGGTTATAATGGTTGAGATTTGAGATAACGAGAGAGTGAATGAGATTTTTAGTGGCATTGTAAATAGGAAGGGGCCGATGCAAGCTATATTGCTATATTATATTGTAAAAGCGGCAGGAAAGTTAAAGTATGCAGATGTGAGGGTTAAAGAGAGGGAAGAGTTCAGGGTGCTGTCCAGGCAGTGGGCTTGGGTGATGGAGAAGATTGTGTTTTTGTTAATGGTGATAGAGATGGTTGGGGTACTGGGGATGCACGAAAGAGGGAAGACTATAACTTCACTTTTGACCATATTAAGTTTAAAGAAATGCTGTGACATTCAGATGCAGACAGACACCCTGGACAGGAGAGAGGGGATTATGTCTGGGAAGGAGAGGTAGATTTGAGTGTTGTCGCTATATAGGTGGTAGTAAAAGTCGAAAGAGCTGATGAGGTAGCCAAGAGAGAAGGTATAGAGTGTGAAAAGAAGAGGACCAAGGACAGAGCCCTGAGGGACACCTATGGCAAGAGGAGTGGTGGGTGAGGAGGAGCTTGGGGTTAAGACAGAGGATGAGCTTTCAGAGATAAAGGAGGTGAATGAAGCATGGACAGTGCCTTGTGAGTCTGTGAGAGTGGCAGGTGTGTAGCAGGAGAGGGTGGTCAACAGTGTCAAATGTCAAGGAGATAATTGGTGACCTTAGACAGGGTGGTTTCTATGAAGTAAAGGGGAGTTAGGTAGCAGAGGTAGCTGATTAGACATTTAAGCAGCTTAGAGGTGAAAGGAAGAAGGGAAATGGGTCAGTCGTTTTAGGGTAAGGTGGGTTCAAAGTTAGGTTCTTGGCTAGACTAGAGTATGGTTGAAGGGGGAGGGGTTGTTGATGGATAGTGTGCCAAAAGAAGGGAGTGGACTTCTTCAGTCAAGGGGCTGTTAAAGTTAGACATTGGTTGATGGTTAGGGGGGGTAAGCAAGGTGAAGGAAGCAGAGATGGAACTCCTTATAGAGTCTATCTTAGATGTAAAGAAGGTGGTGAAGTCACCAGAGGCAGATATGGAGAAAGGGAGGGAAGGGGCTGCTGAAGGTGGCAAAGAAGCAGCGTGGGTTGAAGATTGGGAAAGGATGAGTGATGCCTTTAGGTGAGGGGGGAGGATAGGGAGAAGGAGATAATGTGATGAGAGAGAAAAAAAAGGGTATATACAGAAGTCGGACAGGTTGCAGGAGCGGGGAAGGATGAGGTCAAGAGCATGGCTCTGGTTGTGGGTAGGGGTGGTCGTTTACTGTGATAAACTAAGGAAAGAGGAGAGAAAAAGAAGTTTGGCGGCACTGGGCTCAGAATGGTTGTCCCCAAGGACGAAGAGGTCAGAAGAGAGAAAATGGGGGGACCCAGCTGCAAGATTTCAATGAATTGGGGGCTGTGCTCAGGGGGGAGTGGTAAATGACTGCAACATGGAGGTGGATGGAGTGCTAGAGGAGTATGGAATGGGTCTCAAAGTAGGAAGATGAGGGAATACTTGAGGGTATGATGCTAAAGGTGCAGGAATGGAAGTGGAGAATGCCCACACCGCCACCAGAGTATTCATCGGGCCTAGGGGTGTGGGAGAAGGATAGACTACAATAGGAGAGGGTGGCAGAGGAAGCTGTGTCAGAGGAGGAGAGCCATGTTTTGGTCATGGTAAGTAGGTTGAAAGAGTTGAAAATGAATAGGTTGAATGAATGGATGGCAGGGAGTTTGTTGGATATGAAACTGGCATTCCACAGGGTGCAGGAGATAGGGAGGGAGGGAGGAAAGTGGGTGATGTGGATGAGATTGGAGAGGTATCAGGAGTGAGGTGGAGGCAAGTAAATCAAGGAATTGATGCTGAAATAGTACCTGGGGAGAATAAAGTATACAGGACTGAATAAAATAAAGTAAAGTTTAAGATAAAATAAAATAAAATACAAAAGTTCATATAACAATTAATATAAAAGTCGAAGCAAGAGTAAATACCAGTGGAAGTAATGAAGAGAAGAATAGCTAAATTAGTGGGTAAATACAAGGACCTGGGATCTACAAACGAGGCAGTAGCAATGTTGGAGATCTAAGGGCTGGAAACAGCGTACAGCAGATGTATGTGTCAGTGGAGGATTGCTAGAAGGATGAGTGCAGAGTCCAAGTAGCAGTGGAGAGATCTAATAGGTGGGGAGTTAACCAAAGGGAGAACTTCAAACTGTCCTTTGTTCCTAACATATAATCTCTTTCTAAATCTTTCACAAATATTTTAGACAAGACACTGCAAAGACTCTCATTCATGTATTAATCACCTCCTGTATTGATTTTTGGCAATTCTCTCCTTATTGGACTCCCACAATATAAGAGAAGAAACAGAGTGTGCGTTACAAGATAACTGATATAAAAAAAATTGATATTGATAAATAAAAATAGTCATATTTATTAATCACCACATATTAGAACACATATTAAAAAGATTAAAAAACCTATTCAAGATGAATTAAAGCCTCTTAGTACCTTAGAAATACCAACTGGTATAAAGGTAATGAAGCAATAAATGGTTATATATTCCAATATTGTGCAGTCACTAGAACTCCATGTCCCTGGTTGTAGCCAACCTAAACTAATCCAATATAATAGGGGCAATAAAAAGAAACAAAACTCTAAGACCAGAGGCAATGAAATCTTTATATTTCGTATCAAAGTTTAGGGCAGGAAAAATTGCTAATTATTAAAATAAATTATACATTTTTATCCATCAACCACTTTTGGAGTCTACTCAAAAAGCTTTCTATGTTCTTTATAAGAGCGAAAACCTTGAAAGGAATTTTAGCTCTTAACTTTTACGAGAAAAGAACCATATAAATGATAGTGTCTACATCACAATATGGGATTATAACACATTCTGTGATATGCTTGTTTCTTAAATGCAATAGAATAAATGTGATTTACTCATTGTCACGCAAATGTGGCATGCAATATGTGAGGAGGACAACAAGGACACTCAAATGTTGGTTTCTTAAATACAGAAGACATAATAATCACCAAAATCCCAACCACCCATCAGGGAATCCCATGCCAGAGGGTATAAATATATGAAGTAATTTGAATATGAATAATTTGAATAAATTGAATATGTTTCATTCGTCGGAGACACCCCGAAGAGGAAAGAGCTCCTTGCGTGCAACAGCCTGTAGAAGGAGTCCTGATCATCACCTGGCAACATAGAGGACATCTGAAATGTATTATTTTGTATTACTTTAAAAAAAAAAATGCTTTAAAATAAAGTAAAAATTATGGACCTTTTTTATAAACTTTGACGAGTAGCAATGTGTTTGTATTTGTAAGGATGGGGCCACATTTATTCTTTACATATTAGGATAGTGCCACATTCATTAGTTTTTTTGGAGATTCGGGCCATTCATTATTTATTTCTTTGGATCTGGGCACATTGAATAGTTATTTTGGAGGATCGGGCCATGCATTATTTCTTTCTTTTGATCAGGGCACATTGATTAGTTATTTTTTATGATGTGGCTATGCATTATTTCTTTCTTTGGATCTGGACACTTTGATTAGTTATTTTGGAGGATCGGACCATGCATTATTTATTTCTTTGGATCAGGGCACATTGATTAGTTATTTTTTATGATGGTGCCATGCATTATTTATTTCTTTGGATCAAGGCACATTGATTAGTTATATTTTATGATGGGACCATGCATTATTTATTTCTTTGGATCAGGGCACATTGATTAGTTATTGTTTATGATGGGGCCATGCATTATTTATTTCTTTGGATTTGGGCAAATTGCTTAGTTATTTTGGAGGATCGGACCATGCATTATTTATTTCTTTGGATCTGGGCACATTGATTCGTTATTTTGGAGGTTCGGACCATGCATTATTTATTTCTTTGGATCTGGGCACATTAATTAGTTATTTTGGAGGATCGGACCATGCATTATTTATTTCTTTGGATCTGGGCACATTGATTAGTTATTTTGAAGAATTGGACCATGCATTATTTATTTCTTTGGATCTGGGCACATCGATTAGTTATTTTATTATGATGTGGCTATGCATTATTTATTTCTTTGGATCTGGGCACATTGATTAGTTATTTTTTATGATGGGACCATGCATTATTTATTTCTTTGGATCTGGGCACATTGATTCATTATTTTTTATGATGTGGCTATGCATTGTTTATTTCTTTGGATGTGGGCACATTGATTAGTTATTTTGGAGGATCAGACCATGCATTATTTATTTCTTTGGATATGGGCACATTGATTAGTTATTTTATATGATGGGGCCATGCATTATTTATTTCTTTGGATCAGGGCAAAGCATTATTCATTTATTATGACACAGGGATTGACAGAGATTGTCTTATGTATTAGCTAGTGCCCAGAGAGGCCTAGGATTTACTTTTATGATTTATGATTATGACTTATGGACATCAAGGCCCCCAGTGTCAAAGGAGTGATGGTTCCGTGTGTATGTTTTCAAGGAGCCCACTACTCAGTTGGTGAGAACTATTTATTATATCTTATACAGCGTTTGGTCCCAGTGACAAGGACTTAGCTGAAAGGACTTATCAGTAATGTATCATCTATGGAGACAGTTATATTGCAATAAGGGACAGTGGTATCTCTAAAAGTCTCTATAAGTCATGCAAATATTACATCTAATGCTAGTTTGGCTACAACCAGGCACATGGAGTTCTAGTGATTATACAATATTGGAATATAAAACCTTTTATTGCATCATTGTCTTCATCTACAGTATTTGCACTTAGCAATTGGTATTGCTTACATGATATTAAGATATATCCCAGCTCACTTTCTCAGATCTTCACAGAATAGACAGCGCTCCTCTACATTAAACAAATGCTTCAGTTCATAGTTACAGGACTCTCCTTGGATGCACCAACTTTCTAGAATAACCTTCGTCGCCTATTATAACTATCCTCTACTCATCAAACTTTCAAGCACTCCCTTAAAACTTCCCTCTTCAGACAAGCTTCCCAAATTCCTTAACCTAGCTCTTCAATGTGTCTTCCCTATATATAACTAGTTTAGTATCCAGTTTTACTTTGCACTATATAATTAACAGAAACGTAAACACTTTTTAACTTTCTACTATAATTATCCTCCTTTTTTAAAAACACTGCAGTGTGACTGGATCATACAGGGCACTGAGTACTTTTACCACACTACCTGGCAGGTTCAAATTGTGATATATAGCTCTTTCCCAAATGTACTGTATCAATTCCCAATATCTTATAGACTGTAAGCCCATTAAACCCCCAAGCAGTGATAATACCCAGTGGCCCCCCCGGCCATTAAACATGCCCCCCCCCCGAGCTCCGTAAAT
>WWET01002202.1:226971-238463 GCA_011038615.1 Limnodynastes dumerilii
CCGAGCTCCGTAAATCAGGAGACAGACAATCTTTTTCATGAATACATGGCAGCTTTATTAGGGGAATTACAATGGGAAGGGGGCATCTGATAAAATATGGTGAAAAATAGGCGGTGTGAAGTCCTACACCTTAATTAACTACCTAAACCAGCCAAAACCAATAAGAGGCCACCCGCTGAGGCGAAACCTAGCCAAAAACACACCAGTTGTGTGTTGCAATCCCCTTCCACACAAACAAACAAACAAATAACCACACTAATGCCACTTGTGTTTTTTCTCAATTGTGATTTACGCCAATTGCGTAATCAAACATTAAACAGTTTTGCAGACCCTTTACCAATTTCCTAACCTAGTACGCATTAACAACTCACTATGAAAAAACAAACAACTGACTACACAAACAACTATCCGCTTTCCCTAACAAAGCTACCTCACTAACGCCAATGACAACTGTAGATTACGGGTGGGCTGTGGTGGGTAAAGGAAAATCCTCCTCTGGTCCTGTGGGCACTCTGAGATCCAGGTACAAAAGGGAAGGGGCCACCCCTACGCTCCCTCTTAAAAACTCCCACAGCTTCTCCTATAGGACATCTGATCCCCCCTCTTTCCCATTGGCCACCACATGCCACAAGGTGCTAATTGGCCAATGGGGTGTCCCACTGTAGGTGGTTTAATCCCCCTCATGCACATGAAATTAACCTCTTGTTTGCGTCTTACCCACCCAGTCTGTTTGTTACCACCCAATCATGTTATGATAATTGTTAAAATTGCAAAGCACCACACATTAACACACAATGAATGACTCTATAACCTGTTAATAAAAATTTCAATTTCTAAACAGTTGTTTGCAATCTTTTAAAAAAAATAGTGTTTTAATAAGAAGCAGCAATTTATTTCACTCTTCTGTTTCATGGCTGTGTCTGTAAAATCCCCCACCAAGGCTAAGAATTTTAATTAAGTTTTCAGGTTTGAAAGAGACATTTTTAAAGGTAAGGACAACTGCAGCTGGGACTGGAATGATGAATAAAGCATGATCTATATAACCCTTTGGAATCACTTATTCTTGTTTTGTGACTACACACAATATAAACTTATTGAATAAGAAGCAACTAAGGATGTCAATCCCAGTGAATTATATTCACGCTGTAGCACTTTCTCTGCATCATCTCTCACTGACTTACATCATACATGAACATATATTTTCCTCTTCCCCCGTCTGTCTATTTTTATTTATTTTTTATTTTTATTTTCCTATTTGGGCAAAGCATCGTACGTACTGGCTTAGCCAAGCCCTTATTGTATAATTTGTGTGCCTCAGCCAACCCCCCCATTTGTATCTCATATGCATGGTGGGGTGGGTTCGGGGGGCTCTGATGACATGGAGCACAGCATCAGTTGGCTGTGCCGCTGCGGATGTAATGGTACTGCGCATGTGCAGTACCATTTTACTGCAGACTTTCGTATGCAGAGTACAGAAGTCTGCAGTCGTTACTAGTTGTACTTTGCTTGTATTTTTAAGCAAGTTTACACTTGCCTTAAACTCGCCAGAGATGATGGATTTTCAAAATCAAAGTAGTTTAGATTGCTGGAGAATGGGCCAAAACTCACCAGAGAAAATAGAGATGGTTATGAGAGGCAAGTTTACTCAAATTGCTGTCAACAAGCAATCATTATGCCTATAAAAATGACCCCACAAGGGATAGCAAATACTGTTATTTTATGTACAATGGCGTTTGGTAGCAACCTGCTGCATACACTTTTTTTTGGTAAGTGTATTTAAAAAATCACAGACAAGTGTGTTAAACAAACAAATTATTTTATTGTACAATAACACAAGTGGTGTTCTCATTTTTGTTATTTGTATAACAATTCTTTAATTTGGTAAACCAATAAAAAATAAATTATTATTACAATTTATACCCATAACTGTTTTGAAACAAAATATGTGAACGTTACTTGTGCTATGGCTATGACATAGTGAAACAAAATTGAAACCTAAGAACCAACCAACAATAATGTTTTAACAGCAGAACAGTGGTCGAAGTGGAAATTTAAAAGTGGCGGTATGAAAATATAGATATAATAGAAGTGAATGGAGATTTATAGCTTTTCAATTAAATCTGTGAGAGAAGCGACGGTATGTCATACCCCCGTATACCCCCTCACTTCGAGCCCTGCAGCAGAATATATTGGAATAAATCCACACAAAATGGCTCCCAAATGTCTGCAAACAAAGTTTTGGCTCACTGACAAGTTCAGCTTACCTCACCAAAACGAAATTTTAAAGCAAACCCTGTTGATTTTCGTCTAAACACCGGCGAGTTTAAAGAAAAACATTATTTCAGTATTAAAACACTATTTTAATACAAATCGCTCACTCCCCATTTTATTCTTACTCTGCGATTTGGTAATATACCCACGCATTCGCATTTCTATTTCTTGTAAGCTAAATAATATATGTGTTTAAGATTTTCTATGAGAGCTTTGCAGATTGTGAGAGATTGGAAAGCTTTTTGCTATTTGGATAATCCACAATAACATTTTCACATGATTACATTTAGTAAACAGAGAATTTATTAAGTTGGGAATTTATAGCAAACAATCTCTCTCTTTCACGCATACACACACACACACACACACACACACACACCCTGAGTTTAAATCCATACTCCACTTCATAGGGCTTTATCCAGACTAAGAAGTAAGGCTCGGATTCTCACCACCAGACGTATTGCATATATGTCCGGTGTTTTCCGATATTTGATACTGCGCATGCGTAGTATCTTTTTTATGTAATCTACGTATCTTTTCGCTATGTAGATTGCGTATATGCGGTGTTTCCTTCTTAGTCTGGATCAGCCCTATGAAGTGGAGTATGGATTTAAACTCTTCAAACCTGATATTTGATGGCTAGCTCTAGAGGATATTCTGCACCTAGTCTGCATAGACCAAACCTCTGCTGTTCTGCTGTAAACTGACACTGCACATGTTTATAAATACCCTCCAACTGTACCTAGGTGATGTTTCCTATCCCAAGTCTGATTAACAGTGTGATAGTAAAGCTGGTCAGTATCTGTGTGCAGTAAGCAATTCAAAGATATATCCCTGCATGCAAAGAATATAATTAACTTGACTCTCCCTGCAATGAACAAGGTTTAGCCCAGGAGTAACTAATTTTAAGTACTTAAGTCTGGATCCAGCCCATAGAAAGTAAATACTGATATTTCCTATAAGATTCTCTACCGACCATGTGGCTGTTCCTCAATTACTCTGCCACACTTGACTTACTTAATTTTTGGTTCATCGATTTAAATGATATTATTAAATAGTTTAACATTAATTAGTCATACACTTTGCTGAATTTTATTGCTATGGAATAAGCTGTGAGTTCCTCTTATTATTTGTTTTAAAAAGTTGGTGAATAATTTCACCAACGCCTCACCTGACAGCGCTGTCCAATATTTTGTATAGGGCGTATCAGTAAGGTTCATAAAGAGGAGAGTTTGGCTCCTCATTCTTACTAACAGTGGCTTTTCAGCACATGCTCAGAAGAAAAGAAAAAATAATGCATCATTGGAGTAAAGGTCTAACAAGGATTGACAGGTACCCAATGACTGATAAGTAAGTTTACATCCTGAACTTTTATAGGTCAGGATTACCATGGGCAGCTGAGATTCTGGCTTTTGTAAAGGTTCAGAGGAATCTGCAAGCGTAAAACCACAAATGCTCATAAAATCCAGTTTGCTTAAGAAAACTAACAAACCGTGCCTAACTAACAACACTGCACACATGGGACCGGATCGAGAAACCCCACATAGTAGAAGGGGCGAACTCCCATGTCCCTCCCCTCTTTCGTGCGGTGTTTTAGTGACTTACGCTGCTAAAAAGCAGCCTTAAGTCACACGTGTGGATCAGCGGTACATATACGACCGTTGATCCACGCATAAGCAGTTAATCCAACCCCAACTGCAATTTTTAAATGCTCCATCCTCCCACGCACTTTATGGCGTGGTCGGGTTGAGATCCTGTTGGTCAGATCTTTACGCATATGGAGATTCGTCACGGAACATCTGGCATGAACATGAGCATTGCCAGTCTGACATATTCCTCATCTTTGGCTGTATTCACAGATCCATTTACAAACGCGTACGCAAATGAACGCACACACGTAGCTTGGAACACCCACCAAAACCCCAGACATTCCCCTCACAAATCCATGCTATCGTAGACTTACACCTCCATAGACCACTTGCATCTTTCCGTGTGCAGTTGCGTGCTTCTGTGTCCATGCTAGTCGCGCCCACATTCCTTCATTAAAATGCCTCCCCCCCCATTTTTATTTAAATTCTCACGTGCGTATTTTTGCATGGGAGATCTGTGCGTACATACCCACATGCAATTCAAAGGGCCATGCCTACTGGACTTATGAGAGAATAATCAACGTGGATTGCGTACCAAAAGTTACTACGCATGCGCAGTTCATCCGATCGCAAAAATACGCACACATCTCGCCGTGAAAACGGATCTCTGAATCAGACCCCTTGTGTGGGGAATTTGGCTGTCTTTATTAATACTAAATGAGGATCATGCCCTTTGTGTATAACTCACAGGCCATTCCACAATTAAACCTTTCTGCAAACCTAGCCTACATATCAATATAAGCAGTCAGAGTGGTGCACTTTTTAATATTATCCTTAAACTATACTACATTTAAAAAGAAGTACAGTATTAGGAGTAAGAGGTATAATGAGGAATACACTTAGGGCCAGATTTGCTAAGCTTCGAGTTTGGAAAAGAGGAGATGTTGCCCATAGCAACCAATCAGATTTTAGCTGACATTCTCTAGTATGTAATAATTAAATGAGATCTAGAATCTGATCTTAGAGCTTAGTAAACCTGGCCCAAATGATGTAGATAAATAGCTGTGTTGCAGGTATTAATAGAGGAAGTCATGTGAGCTTGGAAATACTCTATTATAAATGCAAGAAATTCTTTTTATGCGCAGGGGTCTTGAAGTCCGCACAGAAGAGGGGAGGGAAATCCACCTGTCACACCCCTCTCTCATGTGGACTTTTAGTGACTTATGCTGCAATAAGGCAACCTTAAGTCACACGTGCGGATCAGTGGTCCATTCGACTGTTGATCCGCTTTTAAGTTCATATTCCCACCCCAACTGTACAAATAAAATACTTCCCCCCACCCACCTTGGCAGGAGGAGGGGAAGAGCTGCACCTTTGAACTTAAATTCTAATGTACAGAACTCAGTTCCATAAGAAAGGTGTTATGTGCGGAAAAGGCATGCGCCCTCTCCTCCAGACACCCCACTTTGCGTGCGTAAATGGGGGTGTCGTTATCAAGTCAGGATCCTGTCCATGGTGCTTATAACAAGTTCTTCTGGTGACACCAAGACCTACGTTTTATAGCTGGCATTATTAGAATTATGCCATTATGAGATTTTCTAATTCATGTGAGTCATCTAGATACTGTATTTCTTATGTTATTTTAAATTATTAGACTTGCACTTCGATCATTTAAATAACACTTATTGTTGTAGAGTCATTAGCTATATCTCTCATGAGTAATACAAGTTAGCAGCTGTAATGGCAGCATTATATGTTGTTAACTCCATTGGAATACTCTTTCTACTTCTATCATCTGGGTGTTTCTTCCTTGACTCTATGACTGATACACAATCAGAATGATCTCACATTGTTCATTCTGCACTGATTAGAGCTAAAAAAAAAAGAAATATCACATTCAAAGTAAATTCTAGCATCCTACAACCCAAAAAACCCTTATTTTGTGTGCACAGCTTTTTCATTGTTATTATCTCTATGATGTAGAATTGTATACCCTCCAACTTTTTTTGTAAAAGAGTAATGCACCTCGGGGGCATATCTGTAAAATCTAATTTTATAACTTATCATATGAGATAAAAACTCACAGGAGAGGGTCTTGTCACTTAAGCAGAGCTGTAGGAGTCTTTCCCCGCAGCTCTGCTATAGTGGTCAGACGTTGCAGGAGTGGAAGGTGAGTATAGGGGGGAGGGAACTGCCAGGCCAGAATCCGGTACAGGAGCCCTTTTAGGCGGCACAGAACATTAAAAACCGGTACTGTATGTACAGTTGGAGGGTATGGTATTGTGAACTTTCTTAGAATCCTATCAGGTTAGGTAAGTGATCTGTGGTGATTACATTGTTTCTATATATAAATGTAATAAACATTTGTAATACTGGAATCATTCACTAATAGTATACCAATTATTAAGGAAAGAAAGTAAAAAAAAAAAATTCTATATTTCTGGTATACACTTTAATTTGTGTTAAAAAAAATATATTTTAAAATAAATTTAACTATTAATATATGGGGTGTATCTATGGGTCCAGATCCCCTGGCAAAGTATTGACTGCTCCCCCGGCCTGCAATACCTAATTAGAGGCCTGAAGGGGAATATTAAGGGGGCATAGAGGCCTGAAGGGGCATATGATGGGGCGAATATAAAGTGGGGGGGGACAGGCCAAACTTCGCCTAGGGTGCCCAGGGACCTAGCACCGGCCCTGTCTATACCACCGCTTCTAAATGTCCATACCACCACTTCTAAATGTCCATACCGCCACTTCAAAATTTCCACTTCGACCACTAATATGAACTAAAATTTGGCTCTCGATAGCATGCTCTGTCTGTGACTAGCTTCATAACTGCTTTGAAGCCACAGGTTGCTACGGCAGAAAGAAGAAAGCTACTAAGCACTCTTTAATTACCACAAATTTTTCTCAAATACATGTTAAACAGTGACTGATCCGAATATCACAGGTTTTCAAAAGAGTGAGGATATTGTACTACTTAAATTGTGAGAGGGTTAATTTTGGAGAAATCAAATAGTATGCAAGTTATCACCTATTATCTCTGTGATGATAGTACTTTTTGTTTTATCAAGGAGTGAGTGATACCATCACTTGGATGTTTTAGTTCCTAAAAGTTAAAGCCATTTGATGGTGTTAGAAGCATATACCTATATGCCATGGAGGAGATTAGTCCCTGATTCTCTGCAAGAGACTGTTCCCTCCTCCCAGCTCTGTTCTCTGCCTGCTAAAGCTACAGCTTGTGCTGAGATCAGATTGTGCAATACAGATATGTACATAAGAAGCGAATGACTGCTAATAACCATTATTAGTTAAAATAAGAGAAACCATTTCTATTTATTTCCCTATCTAGGGAAAGTATTAAAGTGCATGTATTAGAAAGGATGTCCTTAAAATATAAAGAAATAGGTTTTTTATTACAGTTTAAATACACTGACCGCGTCACTGGCTGGAGATCTAATGTGATCAGTGTTCCACTAAGAGTCAATCAGGGTACACACAACATAACATTCCACAAAATTCTATATATTTAATAATATTCAGTGGTAAATGCAGGGTTTTGAAAGGGAGGGTTTTGAAGGCTTGTAATACTGTATATGTGGGGTATGTTAAGGCTGTGGACAGGGCACACTTCATCATACCCTTTGAAAACTGCCCCTATCACTCCAAAATGAACTCTGTAAATAGAGCCCTATATATTTAATAATATTCAGTGGCAAATGCAGGGTTTTGAAAGGGAGGGTTTTGAAGGCTTGTAATACTGTACATGTGGGGTATATTAAGGCTGTGGACAGGGCACACTTCATCATACCCTTTTTTTTTATAAAAAATCGGTACACCTGCAGGGCATGCCTGTAAAGGGGGTGTGGCTTTAATCTGCTCTCATTTGCATGTATAATAAGATTAAAAAAATTCATTTTACACCCTATCATATGAGCTAAGAACTCACAGGAGAGGGTCTTGTCACTTTAGCAGAACTGTAGGAGTCTGGAGATAGTGTGGAGATAGAACAGAACCAGTCTAAACCCCTTGCAACAACTGCTAATAATATTATGACATTTTATCAATGTAATTTGGTATATAAGACATATGTTATCTTTATTTCCTGTCAATTCCCACAATCCTCCTTTCTTGTATTGTACCATGACAAGCATAGCACAAGGGATAGCGGAAAAAAAATTTTTAAAGTGGAAATTTTAACATAAACACATAGGTCATAAGGCTGACTCCCTCTGGATCTTGTAACATTAGAACAGAACTCATTGACACTCCAGTTTAACCCTAAAATTCTACTTTCTTAATTAGTATAAAAATATGATTGGCAAGAAAGAGAACTCAGGAAAGTGGAGGCAAAAGAGACAAAACATAAAAAACATAGCAATTTACATGACTGAGGGCACTGATCAATATATGGACCTCTCACACAACATTGTAAGTTCATGTAAAATGTTTATAATAAGATTTGAGGAAACTTGATCACTTTTCATGGTAACAGTAGTATAGCTTGCACTATTTAAAAGTTATTTTATATATATATTTTGTTTTAAGTGTTCATTGTGGGCGGTTTCTTGGCTACCATAAATCCCCCTGGGTGTACTACTGATATTACCAATAACTTTAAGTCCCAGTGAGAATGCCAAGTCATGTGTATACATTGAAACAATTTCCTGGAAAAGTTCTGATTTTCATTTCTCCTTACCATCTGTTCTTCTGACTGTGTGCCATCATTGATCATTAAAATAAGCAATATTATAAAATCAAATCCCCCTCTGAGTGATAAAAGATGATTGTAGGAGCGTACACACTAAATTGATATTGTACCAAACTGTCGCTCATTATGTTAATCACCATACAATCTGGTTGATGAAGATGTAGTGTGTACCCAGCTTTAGATATTGCCAGTCTGTATATAGGAGCTTGGAGTCTGCATTCCTTCTTCAAAGTCGTCTATTTTACAATGTTATCTCTTCGTATGATCTGGCTGTTATAAATTAAGAACTAACAGTCTGAAATGCCTAATTAGAGGGGAAAAAAACCCATATAAATGTATTCTCTCTTAGTACCTAACTACTGTATAACTATTGTCATTTTAGTTTCATATTAGATTGTTGCTAACTTGAAATAAAATGTGGTGCTTCCCTTAGCTCCTGCTAAACATGTGGTTACAGCAATAGACGTGTTGTGGTAAAATGCTGTCATCACAGATACAGCCCAGACTGAAAGGTTCTGTCTGAGGTCTATGCAAAAGCAGACCGAAGAGAACGGAACAATGTCAAAGAAAAGTACAATCCTGCATTTTATACAGATGTTTCCACTGTTATTCCTTGTCACTTCCACACAAACATAAGAATTTTTTTTTCCAAATGAAACATTTAAGGTTTCTGGACCAAGGCATATTTTCCTTATGCCCTTACAGTACTTTAGTATAAGGCTTACATTTCCAATGAAGAGAAATGAATATTATTCTACTTACCATCCATGGTGCCTTTCTAATGCCAGCAGGTGGAGTCCCTAGCTGTTGTGGGTGACAGGAGTTCTTTCCTTTCTAGGACCAGCTGTGTAAATTCCCTGCAGTTACTGCAGACACCAGAATAAGAGTCAAATAGCGATGAGGATCTGTTTAGCAATCACACTGCAACATAAGACATACATAGCTCCCCTTTCCGGCAGTGACCTGGGTCCAGAATCTCTGCTCTGATAAAAAAAAAAAAGCCTTTTATGCTGCTGCAGTTTGTCAGATTTAACACATTGATTTTAAAGTCTTTTTAAAGTTTCCTGTTACTAAAGGTAAAAAAAATAACATCACTTATACAAATAACTACTTGTTGAACACATCCTTGAGATATGATGAGCATCAGTCAGTCATTTATCCATTTTTGAATAAATATATAATAAATCCATTAGGCAGTTTCTGTACTTAATCCTTGACAAAGGTGATGAGCAGCTGATGAGACTGCTTATACACAGCCCCTCTGGTACTCTATCTGCCAGTTAGGCAGAGTGAGAAGGAGATATTTACAGAAGCTAGTGGTCTGTGGCATCTCCTCCCCACCTTATTCACAGCTCCGAATTTGCTCCCTTCATTAGCTGTCTGACTCACCAATGTCAGTGCAGCACTCGCTGCTAGCTCCTGCGGTCTGCAGGCAGATTTGTTGTTGCATGTTTTCTAATGCTATAGATACATTATTTTTCTTTAAGGTAAGCACAGAAAATTAGTGAGATGTACTTCTGATTTGCTTAACAATTCCAGATTCTAAATTTTCATTTATAATTTCCTCTATTCAGTGTCGTTCCTTGCATTTATGATAGAGTATTTTCAAGCTCACAAGATATACTCTATTAATACTTGCAATCCAGCTATATTTCTACATCTCTTGTGTATTCCTTATTATACCTCTTACTCCTAATGCTGTTCTTTTTAAATGTGGTATAGCTTATGGGTAATATTAAAAAGTGCACCACTCTGACTGCTTATGTCAGATGTTCAGTGACGGATCGCCATACGTACAGAACTTAGGGCTGGATCCAGACTCAAGTAAGTGCTTGAAATTAGTTACTCCTGGGCTAAACCATGTTGATTGCAGGGGAGTCATATTTCATCTGTTGTAAACAGTATTAGAGTTGAGAGATGGCAAACAGTATTAAAGTTGAGAGGTAATGTTTCCTATCCCAAGATTAAATAACAGTGTGATAGTAAAGCTGGTCAGTATCTGTGTGCAGTAAGCAATTCAAAGATATATCCCTGCATGTAAACAATACAACTTGACTCCCCCCTGCAATCAACATGGTTTAGCCCAGGAGTAACTAAGTTCAAGCACTTACTTAAGTCTGGTTCCAGCCCTTAGTCAATTACCTGTGGAGATGTGTCTGATAAGATCTCCCCGCGACCACTCTGTAAGGTGGGCAGGAGCATTTACATTTATAGTTGGGGTGGTATTAAGGGTTTACATGCGGAGCAGTAATTGCATGGACCTCTAATCTGCATGTGTGACTTAAGGCTGCTATATGGCAGTGTAAATCACTTAAACTCTGCACAAGAGAGGGGAATGACAGGGGAATTCACTCCCCTCTTCCGTGCGCACTGCCTGACCTCCATGCTTGTGGTAAATGCACTGAGGTTAGAATCCAGTCCTTAATAACGTTAGGGGACTTACAAATGTTTCTTGCACAAGTCACCTAAAAAGTAATATCTGCAAATGTGTGTGGCAGATGTTACACTATGGATCTCCTAACTCAGTTCAGGCACTTGATTTCCACATGCCTAATCCCTGTCAGACAGGCAGAGATAGGAATGTAAATTGAGTGTTGGAGGTGCCAATAAGCAGTTTCGCACAGATCTGTGTTTAGACAGATCACACATAAATGTCTAGAACTCCTCACCAGAGAGGGGGATGACAGGGGAGTGCATTACCCTCTTCCGTGTGGATTTCCAGATCTCTGTGCATATGGAAAATGCAGAGAGGTCGGGATCAGGCTCAGGGTCTTTCATATAAATGATTTTTAATATTTATTTAATAAATATAAATAAATATAAATATTTTTTAATATTTATGATGATTTTCTGCGGATTGGTGGTTCATGTAAATCACTACCACAGAACTTTAGAAAGAAATGTATGTATATATATAT
>WWET01002203.1:0-10871 GCA_011038615.1 Limnodynastes dumerilii
GCCATGCTAGATGCGCCGCCCACCGGAAGTCCGCGCCTCCTTTTGGTTATTTAAATGCCTCTCTCCACCCAATCTTCTTATCTGCCGAATTGATTATTTGCAGAACACCCCTTCCAGTGTAGGTTACAACAAACCTAGCGACTTTAGGTGCGTAATATTGAATCACGCCATTTGTGTTCCTAAGTCCAACATAAATAGCGTATAAAAGTTACCACACATGCGCGGTATATACCTTCTTAAAAATATGCACCTAAAACCACACAGATTCTTAAGTGTGAATCAGGTCCTAAATGTGTATGGACTGGTTTTTGAGATCTGATTTTCATGTGATCAAACAGTGGAATGCATAGGAATCCATAATCACCAGGCTGCAATAAACACCCATCTCTGTGATTGCATAACTAACCTCTTCCCTCGCACAGATAGATATCCAGGACCTACATTAAGTTTTCTGACTCCAGCACCCGAAAATGGCGGTAATGCAGATGTCTGGATCAGTGCACAGAGAGAGTGGATGCCTATACTGTACATTGTAATATATCGCAACATAGCCCCCCTGTAAGAATATGTTACAAATATTATTCCTCTTAACTCTGGATAGGGCGAATTCTGAGGGGGAAGTGCAGTTACATGTGAATTCGTAAAATGGAAAAGCAATGACAATGCAATCAAAACGGGTGGAAAATCGGATATGTGAATCTGGTCCTTTGATAGTAGTGTTTGTCATTCCAATTTTTGAAAGTATTTTTTAGTTACATTTTTTTATTAATTTCTTTTCATCCCCTAGGGGACATTGAAAGGAAAAATGGAGTGCTAATAAGCTCTAGATTTTTAGATTACACCTGAAATGTCCCAGTCCTCGGCATTGGCTAATCTACTCTTCCTTTTTCTTGTAGTGACCTAAGGATAAGACACAACTTTAACCTCTGTGTCACGGCAGAGCCCTTGGTTTTATTTTCACTTTTTATTAAGATTTTGCTATGATTTATTCTGTAACTATTTCTCATGACCATGTAATTATTCCTTTTTTTATTTATTGTTTTCTCCGATTTATGCTGTAAATTTCACTTCTAGGCCTGTATTCAGAGTACCGGACGTATAACATATACATCAGGTGTTTAGCGATTTTTCCTGCTGCGCATGCTTAGTAATTTTTTAACGCAATCTATGTATCGTTTTGTTACTTAGATCGCGTAAATGTGGTTATATATGTTAAATGTCCGGTATTCTGAATACGGGCCATAGTCCCAATTGTTTTTTTTCCTTGTCTGTCTCCCTGTGCTTGAACTTTGCCTGTTAGTATTTCTTTCTATAGTTATATTTTCACCTATCTCCAGTTTCTACCTGGCCATGCCTCTTATCACCAGCTACTTTCTCCTACCTTGTCAAACTATATATGAGGGACAATCTAAATTCATGTATATAAAGCTTTTGCACATTATAAGTATTCATAAATATTTACAGTAGTGAATATACACATAAGTTTATACTGAACTCACCATTTGTACAGATATTAAAACTGTAGTTTAAACATATCTTAACTTTTTCTGTATGTTTTATAATAGGCCACTCTTGTTTTTTTTGTGTCTTTTTTAAGGCTCCTATTTATATGACTGTATTTACAACCACACTGTTTTTTAATTTATATGCATTTTCTTTTAATTCATAAGGTTGTTTCCAATGTCCAGTTTACATCATGGAAGAAATAGAGTTGGTAAGAAAGTTTTTCAACCGCTACCTTTAGAATCACCAAGTCAAAGGCTGGTTATGATCATGACTATGTACCTGATGTTGAGTAGTACACACTGCAGTGGCGCACCCAGGCGGGGTGTCTGGATGATCAGAAACCCCCCCACATTGAGTATTTTTTTAAAAATGTAAAAAAAAAAATGGGATTGGATGGGGCGGAGCTTATTTGTCCTGTTTTCAGGCTCCAAAATATTGGGATGTATGCTAATATGTATTACACGTATTGGACACCCCCTTTGAAAATCCTGCATTTGACACTGCACTAAAGCGATACCCCGTTCGTTCTTAATTCGCTCCCATAATGCAGTCCTTTAAATATGTTATTTTAGTAAATGATCCTGTCTCCACGGCTGCCTACTCTGCCACCTAGAAGGAAAAGTACAGCAATTAGGAGCTCCCAAAAAACAAATCAAAGATTAGATGCTGTTTCAGCATCGTTGGGCAATACACACTGGTACTTTTGATCATGTGATCTGCATGATATTGGCTGAAAAAGCTCCAGTGTGTACCCCGCTAAATAAATGCTTCCCTGGCCAAACCCTGGCTTGCTCCACCTACTTTTGAAAAAAAACTTAAATTATTTTGGGCTGTGAATTGGTGCAATTCGGTGGTATGTTTGAAATGGCTAAAATGAAATACATAAGATAAATTCACTTTTGGTTTGGTATATTTTTTTGGCTAGAACTGATTACAAACCATAGTTTCCCACCACCTTCTAACCCACCACCACCAGCTAACCACCGCTGTCTGACCTCCCTACTGATCACCACATCTCACGCCTGTGTCCAGGATTTCACCTGTGCTGCACATCTGCACTGGAATAACCTCCCTTCTTCAGTCAGACTCTCCCCCACATTGCAGGTCTTCAAGCGCTCACTCAAAACGCACCTTTTCAATCTAGCCTACCCCTCCTCCACTTAACATCCTCACTACATCTTCTATCCATTCTTCTCCTTCCAATCCCCTCTCCTTGGCTCACACCAACAGTCCACCTCCTTCCCCCTTCTTATGTCTTCTGTAAGTTCATATCTCCCACTTAGTGTGTTAAGTAATGTGAGGAGGGCCCTCAATCCTAGTGTAGTTCCTTCTCTACCACCCCCAACTCACTTTGTACCCTCTTGTCCCTCTCTGCTAGCCTTTTACCCCGTCCCCACCTGGTGGCTCCCTTTAACCACTCACTGCGCTCTAACCCCTCCTCCATGATCTCCCAAGCTTAACACCTCGCATTTTGCCTTGCTGTGTGTGCTTGCTTCACTTGAATTTTTCTGATATTTTTATAGTATTTTATTATGTACTATACTGTCCATCCCTACCCTATATGTCTGCGCTGTATTTTGTTTTTGTATTTTGTATGGCATTGCTGACACCTTGTGGTGCCTTATAAATAAACAATAATAATATTAATAATAATATTAATAATAATAATAATAATAATAGTTTATTATGCTTAACTACAGATTATAGAACCTAATTGTCACAAAATACTTAGGGTGTATATTAAATGTTTAACATAAAGCTATATGGCATGCAAAGTGGAGTTTTGGGTGAATATATATTGAGGTATATTGTAAAATATCCCTGTCCCTTGTAAAATATGATCACCTGATCATATTGACACTTTGCTAGAAATCGCTTGTGTGTTCTACTAAAGATGTTGCTGCTGTGTATTGTTGGACTGGACTTAATGGTGCAGAAAGCTACTAATGTCATATCTAAGATGTTACTGGATTGAAGTACATAAAAAAATATGGATTGGACAGAACTGGTCTGGAACAGCTCAAATTATCATTTTTTTTTCTTAATGAAGCGCAAGGATTTGACCAAATGTTCTAAATTCTAGATCAGCCGTCTCCAGAGATACAGCACATCAGTCAGAAATCAGTCACAGAGGGACAAACCCAAAGCATGAAAACAGCAACGAGACAGGTATGTCTTCAGTTATTTAGTTTTGAAGAGGATTGTCAAATAGTATTAATGCCGCATTGTACATAAGCATAATAAATTATGGCACATTACCACGCATCAATGGCCCTGATCCAGACCTACGCTTGGCTGCGTTTTTACGTTGGTCGTAAGCGTAAAAACAGACATTTGTGCTTACTGTGCATGCGCAGGGCAGATGTTAAGCTCAGAAATTCTTAGAGTACCAGCCTCGTAACAACGCTTGAGGGGGCGTGCCTGCCATACGAAATCTGTAAATACGCACTGAGGGCGGGGTGGGGCATTTAAATCATACAGTATGGACATGCTAAGCGTCGTAACTACGCAAGAAGGCAAAACTAAGTACAACCAAGGGAAGTGCATCGGAGGTACGCTGGTGTAAATACGCTACGCACATGATCGTTTCATGAGCGTAGTTCTGGATCAGGCCCAATGTCCTTTTAATGTACTATATAAAAAAACACATACACAAAAAAAGAAATTAAATCAGTAAATAATTTAACAAATATAACAAAATATACCCAAAAATGTCAAAAAATTATATATGTTAAAAAACAAATAATACACAGTGATCTAGTAATCATTTGTTATGGATTGGCAGATATCCTATACACACAATCCAATAAAATGATGGTCGCAACAATTGGACTGTGTGTATTAAATATATTACATGTAATACCGTAACTTCCAATGCAATATATTGCTGATGTCCTATAGGTGTCCCCTGTCTTCTTTTCTTCACAGAGTCATGTAAGTATGCTCTTAGGGGTATATTTACAAAGCGCGATTTTGCTGAAATCGCCTAAACTCATGTGAGTGAGAAAACTCATGTGAGTTTAGGCCTCTGGAAAATCGCCATCCCTAAAATCGCGACTGTGATTTTTTCAATGTTAGACATACAACTCACTGCATTCATAAAGGTCGCTTTGACTAACTCGCAGTCAAATCGCCATTAACTCGCCGTTTAGCAATTATCGCGACTGTGATTTTTTCAATGTTAGACATACAACTTACTGTATTCATAAAGGTCGCTTTGACTAACTCGCAGTCAAATCACCATTAACTCGCTGTTTAGCAATTTGCCCTTGCCTTGAGGCGAGTTAGTGGCAATTCACCCTACGAACCAGAAAAACACATGTCAATCTTGTTGACGTGTTTTTCTGAGTGTCAAATCCGACCACAACATGGTTGAAAGCCTTAGCCATGCTGTGCTGATAGAACTACAAGGCTCAGCATTGCTTAGCCTTGTACTTCTATCAGCGTCAGCATGGTAAGGCTTCTAACCATGCTGCGCTGTGTGCTCCGTGTGTTAAAAAAAAAAATAGTGTGTGCACAAAACATACTGATAAAAAATACAATGTGTTCATGTGTAATAAACCTTTTCCCTAACTAATATTAACCCCTAATGTGTCCACTTACCTCCGGTGGTCCGTGCCCTATACTAAGTGTAATGTAATGTATTGTGTGGTGTAATAAATATATTATTCCACTCACCGTTTGCTGTCATCTGTCTTGGGAAGCCTTGCTAGATGTGGAGAATCTTCTTCTGATGCTTGGAGTCCTGGCGTCGGCTTGCTTGCAATCTTCTCACCGTTGTTCAGCTCCGGTTCCTCTGGGTCGTCATATCTTGCCATGGCGGGGTCTGGCTCCTCCTCCTCTTCTTTCTTCTTCTGCAAATGCCATTCTGTCGTTAGGGGGCAGCCTTTTATTTAAATGATGACTTCAGTTACACTCTGGCCTCTGACGTCATCATTTAAATAAAAGGCTGCCCCCTAACGACAGAATGGCATTTGCAGAAGAAGAAAGAAGAGGAGGAGGAGCCCGACGTGGCAAGATATGAAGAGCCAGAGGAGCCAGAACTGAACAACGGGGAAAAGATTGCAAGCAAGCCGACGCCAGGACTCCAAGCATCAGAAGAAGATTCTTCACATCAAGCAAGGCTTCCCAAGACAGATGACAGCAAACGGTGAGTGATAAAATATTTTAATATTTTTATTACACCACACAATACATTACATGACACTTAGTATAGGACACGGACAACCGGAGGTAAGTGGACACATTAGGGGTTAATATTAGTTAGGGAAAAGGTTTATTACACATGAACACATTGTATTTTTTATCAGTATTTTTTGTGCACACACTATTTTTTTTTCACACGGAGCACAGAGCGCAGCATGGTTAGAAGCCTTACCATGCTGATGCTGATACAACTACAAGGCTAAGCAATGCTGAGCCTTGTAGTTCTATCAGCACAGCATGGCTAAGGCCTTCAACCATGCTGCACTTTTTTTTTCAAGGACAAACCGCGGTGCTTCTCAATAGAAAAGCACCACGATTTCCCCCTTGCAAACTCATAGCATCTCATGTGAGTTTGAAAAAATCGCCTAAAAATCGCAGCTTGGTGAATTTACGCTGCAAATCGCTAGGAAAATCGCGGCGATACGCTGTGAATTGAATTTCACAGCAAAAATCGACCCTTTGTAAATATACCCCTTAGTGTGACAAGAGTGGCGCCATTTCCTCTTTCATACGACGGAGCACTCGTGACACCATTATTCTGAGCAAGGTTTTTTATCATAAGTAATTTACATGCATAAATAACAAATGCTTAGCTTTTTATATTAAATAGATAGAAAATATTGGTAGATAGATACACTCAGTAAATGCTTTATAAGGTGCAATAAATATCTAATTAGCTCATAATGTAGCGGCAATTGTTGGTGGCCGTGGCCTTTTTATGGTCATAGTTTATATTTCTTTAGTGCTTGCTTCCAGCAGTTAAATGCTCAGTATCACAAAACACATGGCATCTCTATGGTATCACAAAAAAAGCATTCAATCATTTATAGTCTAGTGGCCTCTGCAGTAGCAAGGGGTCAGATACAGGCTTCCAAATTTTTTTTATAAATGATGTGTTTCAATCACATTACATGTTTTTTTTCATATGTCACCCATCAAGACCTAAGAGAAATGACAGAGGGACTGGATTGAGTTCAGAAGTGTACATTTCCCGTTAACTTGCTTGCATTATAGACATTCCTAATATATACTCTGAAGTCAGACAGCATTCAGGGTGAATGATCCGAGGAGTATGGTCAGCCATCATAAAGCAGCTTGCGCCTAATCAAGCAGAATTACCGGGAAATTTAAATGTCCCCTGTATTTGCTTATGTTATCTATAAATCTAAACATTAGTAAAAATGAAAACTATGAAGTTCTGCAAACTTCCTAACATTGGACCGAATCCAGATTTAGTAGTTGGGGCTGTTTTCCTCATGCTGCAATTGTAAAACGTATCTACGTGTCTGGCATCTTAGATTGCATGTCCTCGCCGGTGAAGGAGCAATTGAATGCAGAGACAATTTGGAATTGCCTGATTGAAAACAGCCCTTTCGGAAAAGTGTGTCTGTTGTAAATTGTATAATTCATTTACATCTGTTCTGCATCCAATTAAGACATTTTTCATAACAAAAATGTTTGCTGTAGATCTGTGATATGCTGTCAGAGGAGGAGCTTTCTCAGTCCTTATTAAGGTTAGTGTATATTTACAAAAGTCCATTTGTAAAAGTATTTATTTTTATGTTATTATTTTATATAGAGAAACATTTTACATACAAAAAAAATGTATCAACATTGCAACATGGTATCCGCACATTACTGTAGTTATCAGAAGGGGGTAAAAAATCCTATAACACCCAGAAATTTTTCTCTAAATAAGAATTTTAGGAATAGCTGAAATAAAAGCTGTTATGTTGTCTTGCTTTTATATTTTAATATAAAGGACAGAAAGAGAGAGCTGGATGTCAATAACAGAGTTGCTCTTTAGGGTGGTATTAAAAAGTAGAAAAGGAAAGATATGGAAATTTGAGAGTCTGGGTCTATAGTTGCAGATTCAGATTTTGTTTAGTTATTCTGTATACTCACGATATATTTCATGTATGCTGTATAGCCTATCCTGCGGTTAGCAGTGTTTCAAATGAGCTACTTAAAACTGTAAGGCACTGCAAGAGTATCAGAGTGGCATCCCAGAAACACGAGATTGTAGGAAAGTTCTACAATATGTAAAGAAAAATCTCAACTTTACTGCAGAATCTGCAACATTCAGCTGAGGTTTGGGGTGTATGGAATGAAGGCTGTCTGAAACCTGGTGCCTACTTTTCTAGTACATATGTAAAAACAGTCTAGTGGGTAGTTTGGGTGGTGACATATAGGTGTTGGCAGTAGGGAGGGAGGTGTAAGGGCCCAGTTTTAGTTTAAAGTTCACACACAAAATGAAAGTTGGTCAATCAATTTATAGGTAAATGCAAACAGGTGCATGAAAGGCCGGGGGGTAATCTGCTAGCAATAGAAACACAGGAAAGAAAATGCCCCAGCAACACTGCCATAAACCAGTAACAGACTATACCATTCTATCTATAACATACACACAGCATAGAGAATGTCCCAGCAACACTGTCATTACCAGTAACAGACTATACCATTCTATATGTAACATACACACAGGATAGAGAATGTCCAGCAACACTGCCATTACCCAGTAACAGACTATACTATTCTATCTATAAAATAAAACGCATGAATGCCCGTTACACATATTTGCGCAAAGGCCTTTCTGCATATGGTGGTCCTAACTCTAACAATGAGTTTAAAGTTCAGCTTCTCCCATAGTAATAATGTGAATTGGATCATTGGAATAGTATAGGCAGAGACTGGCCTGTGTGACCTCAGAAGCCAAAAGAGGGAACTAATATGACCCAAGCCCCCTGTAATGGATTTAATGGCCATGTATTTCTTGCTGCGGGTTTGAATTCCAAGAAATAATATGATGGAGTTAGGCTATAAGAAAATATTAAGGTAAAATGGAGAGACTTAGACTCCCCTCCTGGGGAACAAGCCTTGCTAAGTGAGCTTGTTTCAGCCTTTGTTTTTCCAGTGCCATATAAACCTAACACAGAGGACTGCAGGTGGGCAAGAGTGAGCCGAGACTGAAATGGGAAGGGTATAAAAGGTCTTAGTTAGGTCTTATTAATTCTGACAAACAACAAGATGAACTGTGGATCCCACTTCACCTTGTCTTGAGCGAGAGTTTGGAGCAAGGGTGTGTAATTTGCTGATACAATTAGGAGTACTCTTTATTATTAATACTGTTTAAGTTTAATCATAACACTCAAGTATTTGATCATATAAAAGGCTAGAACCTCTGACTTAGAGTTGTTTACTTTATAGCCCATTAGTGTACTGTAAAGTTTTCGTGCATGCATGGGTAAGATAAAAGACGAGGATGGCCCCAGGCATGGTCCATGAAAAGAGGAAGTTTGTATTAGCAGGGACCAACCCTAAATCTTTGCATATCTAGGTTTGCCATAATTTTGGCTACAAAGGGTTTGATAGAGAGAGCAAAAATTACTTGTGAGCGGTACATTCCCTTATCTGGATATTTCAGAACGGAGGCTATTAGTCATTACTGTAGACAATGGATTAAAATGTAGTCTATCCAAAAGCTTCCAGGGTGGAAATTGGGAAAACTGGAAGATGGGGTCAAGATCAGGACCACCAAAATAATTGTAGATTGTATTCACATTAGGAATTGGACAAAAGATCTAGACAATTTGGAATCGAGAACTGCATCTGGTGAAGAAAATTATTACAGCAAGACCCTTGTGGATCACACACACTTTTCTGGTATGTATTTATAGTAAACCTTAAATGTGTCTGTGAACTGGATCCAGTTAGGAATGATTTATATACGTTAACCTCCGCATTGGAGGCTAATGCGCGTAATTTTTGCGATCCTATATTCTGTACGTGCAAGGAGAGTGCACACCCCCCCCGCACTTATCTCGCATATACAGACCTTCCACTTGCAGAACCCTATGTTAAGTGTATGCACGCAGAAGAGTCTCGTACAGTATGGCGGACTGTGCGTAAGGGCTTTGGCAAGCCCTTACTATATGATTTGCATTTATACCCCCTCTCACCATGCGTATTGAGTACACATCAGAGCCGGATTAACCACGAGGCGGTCGTCCCGGGGCCCCCACACAAAAAGGGCCCCCACAAAGTGCAGTGAAAGAGGATGGGAGNTATCCCGCAAGCGGCGACAGTGTGCTTAAGAGGAGGATGTAATTCACTGACATCCATCCTCTGTCACTGTAGCGGTATAAACTGTTTGGGGAGGTGGGATCAAGGGGGCGGAGGCTTCATGTAGCATCCCTGCCCCCTGCCTGAACAGAGCTGGCTGTGCTATGCATGTTGTGCTATGTGCTATGTTCACAAGACGCCATGTGACCTCTTTTAATCTCCTTTCTCCAGACGGAACATTCTCCTCTCGCAGCACAAGAAAAAACAACAACACAGCCTTGGGTAGATTGAGTCCTCTTCCCCTTTCCGTTTTCCAGTCAGCGGCCCATTACTTTCTGGTTAAACATGCAAGTGTATTCCAGCTCGGATGATAGGTTCAGTGGCAGAGCAGTTGATTAGGTTTCTTATCCCCTTACCTGGGGTTATTAAGGGACTCCCTTGAAATAAGGAGACTTGAAAAACTTGGTTTGAGAAATTTTATTATTTATGTTTTATTGATATTAAAGAGATTTTTTCGGAAGAACTCTGTCCTTGCCCAGCACATTTATTGGGAATAACTCCCTGGAGCCTGTTTGGGATTCTTTCGTGGAGACGTTACTTCTCTGTCTGGATGAATCCATCATACGGGGATTCCTGGAAAAGACACAGAATTACATCAGAGCCCTAGCATAGGAAAAATAGTCTGAGTATATTTTACCTTGATCGCCTCTCTGTGCCGGACATTATTGCCCAAGGCTATGTTGTTGTTTTTCTTGTGCTGCGAGAGGAGAATGTTCCGTCTGGAGAGAGGATATTAAAAGAGGAGAGACCCCTGCGAAAAACGGTCCAGCGTATTCATTCTGCAAAGCGACAAGAGGAAAGCAATGTGAGTAGTGGTATTGCTTTCTACTTTTTGCTTCTCTCTGATGGTATTACACAAGGTGGTGTTTTTTCTGTTTTCCCTGAGGATATATGACCGATAAGGAGAAGAGAAGTGTGCAATGAGAAAGGAAAAATTGAGAGTTGAAGATTGAAAATATTTAAAGACTCTTGTGAACTTTTGTGTATTAGTATTTATACTTCACGCGGACTCTCCCCCCCCGCCTCCCACGCACTCA